>PISX010013875.1:32770-55136 GCA_004024625.1 Mellivora capensis | reverse complement strand
AAAAAGCTTAGAGAGACAGCGGCAAATAGTGCTTGATTTTTCATGTCAGTTTGGCTTTAGAAGAATAATATTTCCACAGGCATGGGAATAGTGATTTCTGAATCTGAATCTGAATGGACCAGGTGCTCAGACATAGAAGATTGACTTCTTCACCATTGTGTGATATCTGTGATGAACTGTTTCTCATGAAAGTCCTCTATGCAGTACAAAGGCATGGGAGGGAGGCTTACTCCTTAAGGATCTTTTTATTCTTTTGATCCTCTGAACTGCAGGATCAAATAATGTTCATCTTTTGCCTTTAAAATAGTAGCATTTATCTTGTTCTAACTACCTTGTATATAAGTACTCTCGAAGATATGAACAGAGAGCAGTCCCCTGCCAGTATTTGTTGGTTGCTCTGTTAAATTATACCATGCTGTACGTGGGTGTGTATGTGACATATGCCTTTTTGTGCATAAATAACTTGGAGCACTACCGTCAGAGGGTAATCTCTCAATAGAAGTCTGTATATTCCATGGCTTTTAAACTGAGCATCTGCTTATTATATTTATGGGATTATTCTTTTTAAGGCTTCCTCCACCCCAACTTGTGCCAGTATTCAAAATGCGAGCAAGAAAGTAAGGAAGAATTTATTCAGATAGTTGTAACATGAATAATCATATCAGGATAATGAAGCCCTCCAATGAAATTTCCTCAACAATGATGCATGTTAAATTGGTAAATATATCCAAGCCCAGAGCACACAAGAATTTCAGGGTTTCTGCCACGTGCTCGAATAGGTTCTGCTTTGGACTCAAAAATGGCCTCTTCCAGGTTAATTTTTAGGCTGGGTTCCTTGAGTTCATCTCTTTAGTCTTGAGCATCCTTATAGATTAGACTAGAGTCTGTGCTGCAACTATATAGGAGAATATTTAAAAGGTAATTGGCCATCTTTTGGCTATTTTCTGCTCAAAGTATCTGTCTTAAGAGAATTTGAAAATTTCCATCCAAATCACTGTTGGGGACATCTGTAAAATTAGGGTTCTCAAAATAAATCAGGCAGCTGTACTCTAAATAATAACATTTGCAAAGTAGGTGATGTAGAGGACATAATTCTCCTTGAATCAGGTTTATTCATATATAATTTGACTTCCTATTAAAAGATGACAGTGCTGGCAGTGTTAATTACAATGTATATAATTAAAGCCTAAAGAGTAAGAGCAGGACTGCACAGATTAAGTGGCCCATCTACCCCTAAGCAAAAATGTAAAAGCCACTGTTTTTCCCAAAAGAGGCCTCCTGAGTATCAGACAGGATAGTAAGGGCTTACACACATTTTCCAAAATGGCATATTCTGGAATTCACTTTAAGTTTTTAACATGGTTGTAAACTGCTTTCTCATTGCTTGTAAGGTGTCTTCTGTAAGTGGGGCAAAGAGTAGGTCTCAACTAAGCCTTAGTGACTTTGAGAGTATGGAAGTGAGAGGAGATATAAAACTGAACGAATTTATCATATGTATTTTTCTCTGCTAACTTTTATTTGTCACTAAATGCGTCATTTTACTTGTGCTGTTACATTTGGCCTTTTCAGTTGAGGCTCCCGTCCCTCCCCCAATCTTCTAGACATCATTTGGATACAAATTTATAGGATGTTTCAGATATGTGTAATTCTAAAGGGGTTTGTAAAGTGTATTTAATTGTATTTTGATTTTTGTGGGTCATTGAAAACATTCACTGCTATAAATTCTGGCTTGGTTGTTATCTTCCATAACCTGAATGAGGCAGTGATTATGTTTTGTTCAATTAAGTACCGGGAGGAAAATATCTGTCTGATTGTAATGAATAGTGCAGTGCCATGTGCACTGCACACATGCTGAATATCACTGCATATCATGATGAATAAAACCAAAGGAGGAAAGGAGCTTGTGGTTCTGAAATCGGAGAGAAGCTGTATAAACAAAAATGTATGAAGCTGGAAAAACCAAGGATCTAAGATGCCTGTTGTATTGGAGGAAGGATATTTATTTATTTATCTATCTATTTATTTATATTTATGTATTTGAGAGAGTGTGTGCGTGGGAGTGGGGAGGGGCAGAGGGAGAGAATCTTCAAGCAGACTCCGAGCTGAGCAGGGAGCCTGGCTTTGCGTGGGGCTCGATCCAACAACCCATGAGATCACAACCTGAGCCGAAACCAAGAGTCCAATGCTTAACCACCTGAGTCACCCAGGAACCCCAGAAGAAGGATATTTAAAAGATGAAGATGTGAGAAAACATTTAGTGAAATGGAACTTCTGAAAATATAATGTTCCTATAATTTATATTAAGAAGGTACTGAAAATAATTCAAATGTCAATGCTAGGGTAGGGACAAGTGGTTGAAATGCAACTTGATTACAGTGTAAGTGTTCTCACAGAGGGAAGGAGGCCAAGGACAGGGGATGTGTAGTGGTATATTCTGTGACCTTGTGTAAAGTCAATAACTATGTTCCTCCTCCCTCCTGTAAAGGTCATCTCAATACTTCCCTCCCTTAAGACTTCTCAGTTCTTACCATCACTTAGAATCTTGTATTCTAATACTGGCTCTAGTGCTTCTCCAATTTTGTCTCATTCTTCACTATTTCTTTTACCCACTTGAAGTAAAATCTTTCCAATCACCTTTGCCTTTCCTTCAGCTGTAATGATATCCCACACTTTAAGATTTTCCTTACATGCTCCTTCTTTATCTTCAGGGTTTTACCAGGTTATTTAGAAGTAAAAAGTAGGCTTCTTTCTAGCCATTTCTCAGAGATGCTGTTTTCTTTGTGAGAAGGATGGGATGAAGTTCTGGAGAGATTATGATTATAATCTCCAGGGTTATTAACAGCTCTGAGTTTTAAAGTGATGTCAGTTTATGAGGTTAAGGATTGCATGCCTTTAAATAGTGTAGGAAAATTTTATGCCATGTGCATGAGGGCACAGCACATATTTTGTCTATCTTGACAATATATTAAGCATTTTTTATACTTTCTAAGGTTGAAGTAATAATGCTATTTTTAAGAATATTTTAATTGTCCAAATATTTTGTCAATTAAAAAGTAGAGATTTACAGACTGTCAGCAAAATGGTGGATGTTTTGGCAACCATTTGGGATGAGGAAGAATGAACAATGTAGTGATGTTTGGCTGAAGAAGAAAATAGAGGAATGGGCAGTTGGTGTCTTCCAGTCTCTGAGGGTCATTGTGAAGGCACTCTAGAGTTGTTTAGTGGCTTACACAGTAGCTAGGACCACTAGATAGAAATGAAAGGGAGGCAAATTGTCTATCCTCAGAAATGTTTTCACATTTAGACCTGTCCAAGAGTAGAAGGAGCCATCTCCTTGTGAAAGGATGCCTCTCCAATCTTGGAGGTTTCAGGCAGAGGCCCATGGCTATCTCCCAAGTGAGGATTAGATGAGTTTCCTCACTGGCTGAGAGGCAAGGAGAGACATTCTCTGTTCTCTGAAATCCCTATCAACCCTATGCTGATATTATACATGTTAAGTGGGTGCATTTGCTGTATATATATATTTTTAATGTGGCATGAATTCTGTAGAAGAAAATGAACACATCCAATATCTACCAATATATTTGAAACAGACTGTAGGTATACATCTTGACCTGTCTGTGTGATGGTTTTCATATAGGAGTTTAATATATGCTATTTTCTAACTTCACTTTCCCTTTTGTTTTTACTTTTCTTCCATTCCCTTCTCTTTCCCACCTGTCCGCGTCCTTTACTTTCTTCTCTTCCCCTCTCCTTCTCATACCGTCCCTCCCCGTAGCCCATCCATTCCCCCCACTTCTTCCCTCCCTCCCTTTCTTCCTTCATCTTTCTTTTTTTTAAATTATATTAATTACTATATTAAATGTGATTGGATTAAACTTACAATTAAAAACAGAGATTATCAGAATGAATAATAATATAAGACTGAAATTTATGTTGCCAATATGAATACACACTTTAAATAGAGTCACAAAGAGTTTAAAAGTAAAAAGATAGAAAAAATATACACCATCCAAACACAAATCATAAGAAAGCTAGTGTAATTGCATTTCTATCAGACAAAGTAGACTTCAAACAAGAAATATTGTCCAAGATAAAGACGGATACTTTATAATGATAAAGTATTGAATGTATCAACTGAAACGGCAATTCTGAACATAATACACCTAATAACAGAGCTTTAAAGTCCATAAAGCAAAAACTGACAAAACTAAATGGGGAAGGAGATAAATTCATAGTCATCACTAGAAACTTTAACAGGCAACTCTCAGAAATAGAACAAATATATTTTTTATTTTTTTTTAAGATTTTACTTATTGATTTGACACAGAGAGAGAGAACACAAGTAGGCAGAGAGAAGGGCAGAGAGAGAGGGGGAAGCAGACTCCCTGCTGAGCAGAGAGCCAGATGCGGGGCTTGATCCCAGGACCCTGAGATCATGACCTGAGCCGAAGGCATAGGCTTAACCCACTGAGCCACCCAGGTAGCCCTTTTTAATTACTTTTTTAAATTAACATATAATATATTAGCCCCAGGGGTACAGGTCTGTGAATCGTCAGGCTTACACACCTCACAGCACTCATCATATCACATATCCTCCCCAATGTCCATAACCCAACCACCCTCTCCCTACCCCCAACCCCCTGGCAACCCTCAGTTTGTTTTGTGAGACTAAGAGTCACTTAAAGATTGTCTCCCTCCTGACCCCATCTTGTTTCATTTTTTTCTTCCCTACCCCCCAAATCCCCCACTTTGCCTCTCAAATTCCTCATATCAGGGAGATAATATGATAATTGTCTTTCTCTGATTGACTTATTTCACTCAGCATAATACTCTCTAGTTCCATCCACGTTGTTGCAAATGACAAGAGTTCATTTCCTTTGATGGCTGCATAGTATTCCATTGTGTATATATACCACATCTTCTTTATCCATTCATCTGTTAATGGACATCTAGGTTCTTTCATAGTTTGGCTATTGTGGACATGCTGCTATAAACATTCAGATGCATGTGCCCTTTCGGATAACTACATTCCTATCTTTAGGTTAAATACCCAGTGGTGCGATTGCTGGGTCATAGGGTACCTCTATTTTCAACTTTTTGAAGAATCTCCATGCTGTTTTCCAGAGTGGCTGCACTAGCTTGCCTGCCGACCAACAGTGTAGGAGGGTTCCCTTTTTTCTGCATCCTCTCCAGCATCTGTCATTTCCTGACTTGTTAATTTTAGCCATTCTGACTGGTGTGACGAGGTATTTCATTGTGATTTTGATTTGTATTTCCCTGATACCGAGGAATCTGGAGCACTTTTTCATGTGTCTGTTGGCCATCTGGATGTCTTCCTTGCAGAAATGTCTGTTCATGTCCTCTGCCCATTTCTTGATTGGATTTTTTGTTCTTTGGGTATTGAGTTTGATAAGTTCTTTATAGATAATTGGGTACTACCCTTTATCTGATATGTTGTTTGCAAATATCTTCTCCCATTCTGTCAGTTGTTTTTTGATTTTGTTGACTGTTTCCTTTGCTGTGCAAAGCTTTTGATCTTGATTAAGTCCCAATAGTTCATTTTTGCCCTTGCTTCCCTTGCCTTTGGCTGTGTTGCTATGAAGAAGTTGCTGTGGCTGAGATCAAAGAGGTTGCTGCCTGTGTTCTCCTTCAGAATGTTGATGGATTCCTTTCTCACATTGAGGTCTTTCATCCATTTGGAGTCTATTTTTGTGTGTGGTGTAAGGAAATGGTCCAGGTTCATTTTTCTGCATGTGGCTGACCAGTTTTGCCAACACCATTTGTTGAAGAGACTGTCTTTTTTCCATTGGACATTCTTTCCTGCTTTGTCGAAGATTAGTTGACCATAGAGTTGAGTGTCTATTTCTGGGCTCTCTATTCTGTTCCCTTGATCTATTTGTCTGTTTTTGTGCCAGTACCATGTGTCTTAATGATGACAACTTTGTAATAGAGCTTGAAGTCTGGAATTGTGATGCTACCAACTTTGGCTTTCTTTTTTCAACATTCCTCTGGCTATTGGGGGTCTTTTAGGTTCCATACAAATTTTAGGATTATATGTTCCATTTCTTTGAAAAAATTTGATGGCATTTGCTAGGGATTGCAATAAATTTATAGATTGCTTTAGGTAGCATAGACATTTTCACAATATTTGTTCTTCTGATCCATGAGCATGGAAAATTATCCATTTCTTTGTGTCTTCCTCCATTTTTTTCATGAGTACTTTATAGTTTTCTGAGTACAGATTCTTTGCCTCTTTGGTTAGGTTTATTCCTAGGTATCTTACGGTTTTGGGTACAATTGTAAATGGGATCGACTCCTTAATTTCTTTTTCTTCTCTCTTGTTGTTGGTGTATAGAAATGCAACTGATTTCTGTGCACTGATTTTATATCATGACACTTCACTGAATTCCAGTTTTGGAGTAGAGTCTTTTGGGTTTTCCACGTAAAGTATCATATCATCTGCAAAGAGTGATAGTTTGACTCCATATTTGCTGATTTGGCTGCCTTTAATTTTTTGTTGTTGTTGTTGTTTTCTGATTGCGAAGGCTAGGACTTCTGATACTATGTTGAATAGCAGTGGTGATAATGGACATCCCTGCCTTGTTCCTGACCTTAGCGGAAAAACTCTTAGTTTTTCTCTGTTGAGAATGATATTTGCTGTGGGTTTTTCATAGATGGCTTTCATGATTTTGAGGTATGTACCCTCTGTCCCTACACTTTGAAGAGTTTTGATCAAGAAAGAATGCTGTACTTTGTCAAATGCTTTTTCAGCATCTATTGAGAGTATCATATGGTTTTTGTTCTTTCTTTTATTAATGTACTGTATCACATTGATTGATTTGTGGATGTTGAACCACCCTTGCAGCCCTGGAATAAATCCCACTTGGTCGTGGTGAATAATCCTTTTAATGTACCGTTGGATCCTATTGGCTAGTATTTTGGTAAGAATTTTCATATCTGTGTTCATCAAGGATATTGGTCTATAATTTTCCTATTTGATGGGTTCTTTGTTTGGTTTTAGAATCAAGGTAATGCTGGCCTCATCAAATGAGTTTGGCAATTTTCCTTCCATTTGTATTTTTTGGAACAGTTTCAGGAGAATAGGTCTTAATTCTTCTTTAAATGTTTGGTAGAATTCCCCTGGGAAGCTGTCTGGCCCTGGGGTCTTGTTTGTTTGGAGATTTTTGATGACTGCTTCAATCTCCTTACTGGTTATGGGTCTGTTCAGGTTTTCTATTTCTTCTTGGTTCAGTTTTGATAGTTTATAGGTTTCTAGGAATACCTTCATTTCTTTCAGATTGTCAAATTTGCTGGCATATAGTTGCTCCTAATATGTTCTTATGATTGTATATATTTCTTTGGTATTGGTTGTAATCTCTCCTCTTTTATTCATGTTTGTATTTATTTGGGTCCTTTCTCTTTTCTTTTGATTAGTCTGGCCAGGGGCTTATCAATCTTATTAATTCTTTCAAAGAACCAGCTCCTAGTTTCAATGATCTCTTCTACTGTTTTTTTTGTTTCTATTTCATTGATTTCTGGTCTAATCTTTATGATTTCTCTTCTTCTTCTGGGTTTAGGTTTTCTTTGCTGTTGTTTCTCCAGCTCCTTTAGGTGTAGGGTTAGGTTTTGTATTTGAGACCTTTCTTGTTTCTTGAGAAAGGCTTGTACCGCTATATATTTTCCTCTCAGGACTGCCTTTGCTGTGTCCCACAGATTTTGAACCCTTGTGTTTTCATTATCATTTGTTTCCATGAATTTTTTCAATTCTTCTTTAATATCCTGGTTGACCCATTCATTCTTTAGAAGGATGGTGTTTAGTCTCCATGTATTTGGGTTCTTTCCAAATTTCCTCTTGTGATTGAGTTCTCGCTTCCGAGCATTGTGGTCTGAATATATGCAGGGAATGATCCCAATCTTTTGGTACCGGTTGAGACCTGGTTTGTGACCTGGGATGGGATCTATTCTGGAGAATGTTCCATGTGCAGTAGAGAAGAGTGTGTATTCTATTGCTTGGGATGGAATGTTCTGAATATATCTATGATGTCCTTCTGGTCCAATGTGTCATTTAAGGACTTTATTTCCTTGTTGATCTTTTGCTTGGATGATCTGTCCATTTCAGTGAGGGGGATGTTAATGTCCCGTACTATTACTGTATTATTGTTGATGTGTTTCTTTGATTTTGTTATTAATTGGTTTATGTAGTTGGCTGCTCCCACATTAGGGGCATAGATATTTAAAATTGTTAGATCTCCTTGTTGGACAGACCCTTTGGGTTTGATATAGTGTCCATCCTCATCTCTTAGTATAGTCTTTGGTTTAAAATCTTATTTATCTGATATAAGGATTCCCAGCCCAGCTTTCTTTTGATGTTCATTAGCATGGTAAGTTGTTTTACACCTCCTCACTTTCAATCTGGAGGTGTCTTTGGATCTAAAGTGACTTTCTTGTAGACAGCATATCGATGGATCTTGTTTTTTTTAATCCTTTCCGATACCCTGTGTCTTTTGATTGGGGCATTTAGCCCATTACATTCAGGGTAACTATTGAAAGATATGAGTTTAGTGCCATTGTATTGCCTGTAAGGTGACTGTTACTGTATATTGTCTCTGTTCCTTTCTACTACTTTCAGGCTCTCTCTTTGCTTAGAGGACCCCTTTCAATATTTCCTGTAGGGTTGGTTTGGTGTATACAAATCTTTAAGTTTTGTTTGTCCTGGAATCTTTTTCTCTCTCTATTTTCAATGATAGCCTAGCTGGATATAGTATTCTTGACTGCATGTTTTTCTCATTTAGTGCTCTGGATATATCATGCCAGTTCTTTCTGGCCTGCCAGGTCTCTGTGGATAAGTGTGCTGCCAATCTCATATTTTTACTATTGTATGTTACAGACCATTGTCCTGGATTGCTTTCAGGGTTTCCTCGTTGTCACTAATACTTGTAAGTTTTACTGTTAGATGACGGGGTATGGACCTATTTTTATTGATTTTGAGGGGGGTTGTGTGTGCCTCCTGGGTTTTGATGTTTGTTTCCTCAGCCATATTAGGGAAATTCTCCACTGTAATTCACTCCAATTAACCTTCTGCCCCCTCTCTCTTTCTTCTTCTTCTGGAACCCCAGTGATTCTAATATTGTTTCATCTTATGATATCACTTTCTTGCAAATTCTCCCCTCATGGCCCAGTAGTTGTTTGTCTCTTTTGCTTAGCTTCTTTATTGGATCTTGTTTTTTTTAATCCTTTCCGATACCCTTTGTCTTTTGATTGGGGCATTTAGCCCATTACATTCAGGGTAACTATTGAAAGATATGAGTTTAGTGCCATTGTATTGCCTGTAAGGTGACTGTTACTGTATATTGTCTCTGTTCCTTTCTGGTCTACTACTACCATCATGTGGTCTTCTATATCACTAATTCTCTCTTCTGCCTCATTTGGTGTAGCAGTAAAAGCCTCCATTTTTTATTGCACCTCATTAATAGCTTTTCCATTTCAACTTGGTTAGATTTTAGTTCTTCTATTTCTCCAGAAAGGGCTTTTATTTCTCCAGACAGGGTTTCTCTGATATCTTCCATGCCTTTTTAAAGCCTAGCTAACACCTTGAGAATCATCATTCTGGACTCTGGATCTGACATATTGCCACTGTCTGTATTGATTAGGTCCCTAGCCTTTGGTACTGCCTCTTGTTCTTTTTTTGTGTGTTGATTTTTCCGCCCTGTCATTTTATTCAGATAAGAATATATGAACGAGAGAATAAAATAGTAAAAGGGTGTTAAAGATGCAAGGAAAATGTACACCAACCAAATCAGAAGAGGCTCAAAATTGGGGGGAGAAGAAAAGGGGTAAAAAGAAGTTTAAAAAAATTAAAGAAAAATCAATTTTACATATATGTATATGTAAAAATTAGCCTGGTGAATAGAACAGAGCCATCCACTTGATTTTGGGTGTATTTTGGTCCCTTAGAAGAAAGTACCTCTCAAAATTTTAAGGAAAGAAAAAGTTATATATATATACAAAAATAAGGGTAAAATGACAAAGGGATTGAATATGACTGTAATGATGAAAATATTTTTTAAAATCCTAAAACAGGAATTAATAATTTGGTTGGAAAAAGAAAGTGGAGAGAATGTGCTCAGGCTGGAGACTAGAATAATGCCCTGTGCTATATTTAGGGTATATTTTGATGTATTAGAAGAAATATTATGCCAAAAAAATTTTAGAAGATAAAACCATATTTGTATACAAAAAATAAAGTTAGATCCAATGAAGGATAAAATATGACTATAATACTGAAGATTTTAAAAGTTTGGTTTTTTTAAGAAAGGTATTGCTAAGATAAACTAGTTAATAAAATTTAAAATGGGAAATAGGAAGAGTTAAAAAAATTAGAATAAGAAAAAAATAAAATTAAAAGAAATTAACTTTGCATGACTAAAGAATCATGGAAAGAAAGCCATGAATTCCATTCTTTGCTTTCCCTTCCTCTGGAATTCTGCTATTCTCCTTGATCAGTGAGCTTGGCCTTGTCTGGATGTTCTTGCTGATCATCTATGGGAGGGGCCTGTTTTAGTGATTCTCAGATGTCTTTGCCCGAGGCCCAATTGTGCCGCCCTTGCCAGGGGCCGGCCTAAGTAATCTGCTCGCATTTGTTCTCGGGAGCTCTTGTTCCCTGAACATTTTCCGTAGAGCTCTGGAGGACGGGAATGAAAATGGCAGCCTCCCAATCTCTGGCCCGGAGGAGCTGAGAGCTTGGTTCCCCACTCCTCATTGCGCCGTCCTAGAAAAGTGATCAATTATTCCTGTCTCCCTGGTCTCCAGCCACACTCTGAGCTCACCCGAATAGTCCCCGAACATTTCAGTCTCTGGCACACAGCTCCATTTGGAGTCTCCAAATGCAAAAGATTCCTGCCTCCAGAGAAGGAAGTTGGGTCTCCCCAGATCTGCCATTTGTGGGGTCCCTGCTCAAAAAGCAGTGGTCTGACTGTGCCATGGATCACAGTTTAATGTAACTCTGAGCTGAACACCTACTCCTCAGGTTCATCTCTGTAGCTGGCTTCCCCACTTTGATACCTGTGAGCTCTGCTACACTCAGACACCCCCGATCCTTCTGTGACCTCGCAGGACCTGAGACCACACTGTCCCTTCGAGGACTCCACCCCTGGTTGGCCTCTGGAGTGATGTCCCTCAGTGGAGCAGACTTTTTTTTTTTTTTTTTAAGATTTTATTTATTTATTTGACAGATCACAAGTAGGCAGATCAGCAGGCTGGGGGGGCGGGAGTGGAAGCAGACTCCCTGCCAAGCAGAGAGCCCGATGTGGGGCTCGATCCCAGGACCCTGAGATCATGACCTGAGCTGAAGGCAGAGGCTTAACCCACTGAGCCACCCAGGCGCCCCTGGAGCAGACTTTTAAAAGTTAGAATTTTGTTATCCGTTGCTCTGCTGCTTGTCGGGAGCTGGCCCCTCCTTCCACGGCCTCTCTTCCCGTCCCTTCAGATTCACTTCTCCACACAGCCTACCTTTCAGAAAGTGGTCCATTTTCTGTTTCTAGAATTGCTGCTCTCCTTCTTTCGATCCCCTGTTGGGTTGTCGGTGTTAGGAATGCTTTGATAGCTACCTAGCTGAACTCCTGCGACCTAACGTCATCTCATTCTGCTACTCCTCTGCCATCTTGACTCCTACCCCTCATCTTTCTTTTTTACTAAAATTTCCCTACTTCCTATATTGTGTCCCCATGTTCTTCTCAGTCTCCAAATAGACCAGTTTCAGATGGCCACTGGCTTGGAAGTATTACATACCCATAATCAAACTCATTTAATGGCACCTCTGCATCTAAAAGACAGGTGGTGGTTGAGCAAGGCCAGCATTTGTCACATTGAAAACCTGCAGGTTTCATGCCTATTAAACACATGCTGGGTTTAGATGCTAGGGACTTTACTGGAACTCTGATCACAGGGGTATGTTGTGAGTCCCTGTAGAAAGTGTAGAAAAATCAACATATTTTTATTTAAAAATATAGCCACCCAATGTTAATAGAAGACTTATAATGGTATTGCCTCTGTAAAAAAAGACCTCTATCTTATTCCCCAGAGCCCAAATGTGTAATTGCTACAGGTAAGTTTATCTTACTCTTCTGACTAGACCTGGAAATTGGTAATTATGAGATTAATTAGGATCCAAATAATTTCAGATTTTTAAATTAAGCTCAGTAATATGGAGTACTAAATAATATATTACTGAATTAATCACTGTCACTTTGCAATGATTAAGGTCATGGATCTACAAAGTATTATTGTATTATCATCACTCCTCATCAGTTATTACTTGTAATGATACATTTGTTTCTCTTCACATTTTAATGAATGTGAATGTAGAAAGAAGAATTACAATTTTCAGATAGTAGCCATTTGGAATTTCCTACCTATTGTTATATTTTTTAAGGAGAAGAATTTATATTACTTATCTATGTATGCAATTATTCTGAGATTAGTAAATGACTTGACTGACAAATATATTATTATGTTACTTTTCCAGGTGAAGACCCTGAAACAAGAAGAATGAGAACAGTTAAAAACATAGCAGATTTGAGGCAAAATTTAGAGGAGACTATGTCCAGTCTTCGTGGGACCCAGATAAGCCACAGGTTTTTTTCTCAATTCTATGTATCGTTGGGCCAAGAAAGAAAAAAAAAATGACTATCAAGAACTTAACATCTTATGAGAATAAAGAAAAAATTTAATTTCTCCTTACTATTTTCTCACTTAAATTTTACATGACATTCAGCTGGCTACTTCTTAACACATACCCTAGGACTTTTTTCTCCCATCCATCTCTTCTTCCATAGAGTGTCCCTTCCAAACTAAAATAGCAATAAAATTATCATCATCGCTACCGAGTAGATGTCCATGCCTGTGACAAAGAACAGTGGACAGAAGTTACAGCTGAAATGCATCTGGGGCAGGAGTGGGGATGGGGTGTACAAAGAGACTCTGAAACATAATTGGTCTCAACTTCCAGAATAGTTCTGGGAAGCCATTGGGGTTAGGTGAAGGGTTTGTTGAAACTGTGAAACATAATTTTGCTTTATCTAAAATGTGACAATGACCTTTCTTTCAAAAGCAAAAAAGCAACACAACAGTCTAATGAATGCCCCATCCCACATGCTGACATCTGCAGAGGTGTTTTGCATCTCATCATGAAGGTATAATTTGACTTTCATGAAAATGACATACTTCTAAGAAATGACTCAGCTCTAGCCTTTCCTGTCTTCATGTATTCTTGGTCTATGATCCCAAGTGAATCGAGTATAGTTCTTTCTTCATTTGTTTGCCAGCACCCTGGAGACAACATTTGACAGCACTGTGACAACAGAAGTGAATGGAAGGACCATACCCAACCTGACAAGCCGACCCACTCCCATGACCTGGAGGTTGGGTCAGGCATGTCCTCGACTTCAAGCTGGAGACGCTCCCTCCCTGGGGGCTGGCTACTCTCGCAGTGGTACCAGCCGATTCATCCACACAGACCCCTCGAGGTTCATGTACACAACACCTCTCCGTCGAGCAGCTGTCTCTCGACTGGGAAACATATCCCAAATTGACATGAGTGAGAAAGCAAGCAGTGACCTGGACATGTCTTCTGAAGTTGACGTTGGTGGATATATGAGTGACGGTGATATCCTTGGGAAAAGTCTCAGGGCTGATGACATCAATAGTGGGTAAGTGGCCTTGGTCTCTACCAACATTTTGCAGACAGGGAAAGTGTTCTACTAAGATGCATGAGCTGGAGAAAAAGTAATTCAGTTAGCTCACAAAGTCATTAGAGCTCATGAAAAATCGAAGTTGTTTGGGAATGTATCAGACCCTCTCTTCTGCTCATTCATGAAGAGTAAAATATCTAAAACTTCTATAAAATCTTTTCTTTGTAAGCCCTTAAATCTTTCTGTTGTTAGTTGAGAGAACCAAATGTGCCCTGTACTTTTTGGAGTGATTTTCACACAATTCTTAAGTCACAGATTTTGTAGTAAAAGATGTGGGAAGGAGACAGGAGGAGTTTTGCTGGGCTGCTGGATTTTATTTTTTCAATTTGGTTTGTCAAAACTGCCTCTAACTTCTTTGAAGACAGATATTTTCTAGCTTTCTTCAGTTATGCACCTCCAATCTAACTTGAGGGAAAATCATTTTAGAATTGAGACTTTCAATCTCTTTTGATGGTATCAGATTTTTTTTTTAAATCATAGCCTTTGTTTTTCTTCTGTTTTCTATTGTAATCTGCAAAAATGTTGTGATTATAAAACTCTTAAAGATTTTGGCAATGTGGAATATTTAGCCCAATCTGAGAATAAGCCCCAATGGAGGCAATAGGATACTCTATTAAAGCTACTTCTATAAATAAGTATAATTCCTTACAGATACAGAAACTTAACCCTAATTAGCCACGATTGTATAATGCTAAGGAAAGGGGAGACTTACATTAGAAGTCCCATACATCTGGCTTCAAAACCTTGGCTCTGTAATGCAAGGAAAAGATTCCCAAATCAATTTTATAACTTTCATGATTTCTCAAAACGCTAAATTTAGGGATTTGACCTACTTTTTGTCCTTATACATCTGAGAGAACCAGTATCAGAAAGCATTCTTCTATAGGAGTAACCTTCTTGACTTCCTTCATGAAAGAAAAGAATAAAAGAAAAAAGAAAATCTTATTTGAAAGGTGACAGACCTAAAAAAAAAAAATTACAGAAGAGCTTTCGATCAGATGTATAGCTCTGCTGTGATGTCCCCATATCCAGTCCTTTCATATGTGCTCCTTCCCAGATGCCTAAATTCCAACAGTTTAGAATTAGGGAGACAGATTGTGGTCAGTTAGGGTAGGAAGTAGTTGAGATGCTGCTGGAGTCAGAGTCTAATTTAAATTCCTTTCTACGATTTGCTATCTGTGGATGCCATGGGGGTTTAATTTGCCCAAACTCTTTGTTTTCTGTAATAAGGATAAAATTGCAGAATTTCCACAAAATTATTAGGAATTAAGAAAATAACCCACAAAATTGTACCTACTCAAAGCCTGTCGCAGTATGAGAGTTGAGTAAATTTGTCATCAGCATCATAATTCCATTTATTTTCTTTAAGAATCACACTAACTTATAGATGTTATTGTTATCATTTTTGTCCATATTAAATATCATCTGGGGGTGAGGATACCTACTTTGGGTGGCACAGGAACATTGAAAGCATCAACTTTTTCTCCTGTCTCTCCCTTTTCTCACCGACTATTTCCACTCTCACTCCTATCTCCTCTTTTCTTTCTTCATCTCTTTAAGTGAGAGCATATGTGTTTTTATATTCACTACTGGATTAAGATTTATTTTTTATTTAAATTCAATTAATTATCATATAGTATATTATTAGTTTCAGAAGTAGAGGTCAGTGATCCATCAGTCTTTTTTTTTTTTTTTTTTTTTTTAAGATTTTACTTATTTATTTGACAGAGAGATACAGCAAGAGAGAGAACCCAAGCAGGGGAGTGGGAGAGGGAGAAGTAGGCTTCCCACTGAGCAGGGAACCCAATGTGGGGCTCGATCCCAGGACCCTGGGATCATGACCTGAGCCGAAGGCAGCCACTTAATGACTGAGCCACCCAGGCACCCCTTATCAGTCTTACATAATACCCAGTGCTCATCACATCACCTGTCCTCCTTAATGCCCTTCACCCAGTTACCCCATCCCCTTACACCCCTTCCCTCCAGCAACCTTCACTTTATTTTTATGGTTAAGAGTCTCTTATGACTTGTCTCCCTCTCTGATTTCATCTTGATTTATTTTTCCTTTCCTTCCCCTATGATCCTCTGCTTTTGTTTCTTAATTTCCACATATCAGTGAGATCATATGACAGTTGTCTTTCTCTGATTGACTTATTTCGCTCAGCATAATGCCCTCTAGTTCCTTCCACATAGTTACAAATGGCAAGATTTTATTTGTTTTGATGGCTGCATAGTATTCCATTGTATATATACACCAGATCTTCTTTATCCATTCATTTGTTGATGGACGTCTGGGCTCTTTCCATGGTTTAGCTATTGTAGACATTGCTGCTATAAACATTGGGGTGCAGATTCCTCTTTGGATCACTACATTTGCATCTTTGGAGTAAATACGTAGTAGTGCAATTGCTGGGTCTTAGGGTAGCTCTATTTTCAATGTTTTGAGGAACCTCCATACTGTTTTCCAGAGTGGCTACACTAGCTTGCATTCCCACCAACAGTGTATGAGCGTTCCCCTTTTTCTGAATCTTCGCCAACACCTGTTGTTTCCTGACTTGTTAATTTTAGCCATTCTGGTGTGAGGAGGTATCTCACTGTGGTTTTGATTTGAATTTGCTGAGTAAGTGTTCATGAGTCAGGTGGCAAAGTGGGGTGGAACGCTAGGTGGGACACTGTGGTTTCAGGATTCTTGGGGCCACAGGAAGATAGGGGTTCCTGACTGCATCAGAGTTCCCAGGCACTGCAGTGAGGGAGCTGGCTGCAATCAGTTAGCCTAGGAGTGGGCTCTCAGCTTGGTGTTGCCATAAACCATGAATTGTAGCATGGTTTGATGACAGGTCTCTGAGCTGGGGCACAGCAAGCAGGTGAATTGCAGGGAGACACCCTCTTCCATCCCCCTGAATAAAAATTTAATTATATACATAAATATAGCATATTTATGCACACACATATATGCACATATTAATGTATACACACACACACATATATATATACATAGAATATACACACAGGCAGACACACACACACACACACACACACACATAGAGGCATTCAATCTCCTAATTTACAGTAGTCACCACATACAATGAATTAGTGAATACTGAACCATTGCTCCTAGGGGAAATACAGACATAGTGCCTGTGAGCTTTGGGTCACAACATTTTTATCAACTCATCAGAATATAATCTTGTTTTATGTGTATTTCAATTTAAAGCCACCTTATTTGTGAATTAATATGTATTGTAGACTCATTAACATTGATCTCATGCCTTCACAGCACTGTAATTCATGCCTAAATGAAATTTATCTAACTCATAGTTTTCCACAAGACACACCACAGCCTTCCTACACTTAGGAACACAAGAATACCTCAAGACTACACTTAAGGGGGCATTTTAAGCAGCAGAATCTCCAACAGGGAGCACAAAAATGCAGAAAATGTGGCTCTAAAGAGCCTGTAAAAAGGAGACATTGTCAGTAAGGGAGATGAATCAAGAGGGGAGAATGTCACCTTATTTATTTGACCTCAGCTGGGAATGTCCTCACAGGTAACTTAAATTGCTGCTCTGCGCCTGTCTGTGAATGATCATGGAAGTGTTGCAGTTATTGATTTGAAAATTTTAGCAAGTAAGCAAATTTGTAAATATGGAGTTTGTGAATAATGAAGATTGACTATTTATTTATATACACAGAAAATGCTTATCTGGGGAGAGAAAAGATGCATATCTTGGGAGCAATTTAAATCAGAAATCAATAGACATTGACAATGCAATGTGTGAGTAATTTCAAAAGTTTCGTACAGATAAAAACTTAGCTAAAAGTTCAGAAGAAAGAGAAAGTGTTAAATCCAGGCATGAGATAGAAAGGAGGGGATAAGAAAAGGAAATAGTTTAATTTAAATAGCTATAGAGGAGGGAAATGTATTAAGAGAATATCCGTAAGAAAAGGAGAAATATTATAGAAAGAATGTCATTCAGTGAACTTGACTAAAATATAATTTTTAGAATCAGAGGGACAGTTGGATTAGAGGACATTCAGTGACCTTTCCTTTAATAGAGATTCATGGAATCTGAATATTTAATTTTGAGAGATAGGGTCTATTGTGACAGGCCTCAATAACATTATGCTTAGAAATTTAAACTGTGTACTCTAAGCAGTGGAAATCACTGTTTCTTAAGATTATTTAGTAGCCACACAGAATAGGTCATGAAGATGATTTCTGAAAGTCCCCCTCGGGAAATCTGCAAAATGTATTTAGAGGAGAAGCTCTGATGGTAGATTTCAGACACTACTGCAGAACTTGAGGTCCAAGGTCTATAGGCCAGATATATGGGAGTAGCCTTGATGGGGATGAAAGGAGTGGGAAAACTGATATGGGAGATACCACAGAGGAAAAATTTACAGAAAAAGTGATAAGCTACTCATAAGGGCTTAAGAGAGGCAGTGAATTCAGATAAGATGCCCATTTTGTAAGCACCAGAAATGGGAAATTATAGCTTTAGAGAAAATAGGCAGAAAAAGAGGCTTTTTTTTTTCTTTTTTGAGAAAGCAGAGGGGGGTGATGAGTGTAGAGTTAGAAACATAGAGTTAATGACATTGTGGTATAAGTTGGAAAAGCAGTAGTTTTCAGGGTAGAGATATGATGGCAAGTGTGGTCTCCTATAGAAGAAGATAGTGGAAATTGTGGGAGATGTGTGGACTTCTGGGAAAAGAATAGAGAAAAGGATCCTGAGCTGAAGTGTGTATCCAAAATATATTTCTGAGTTCACCCTGTATGCCAGGCAGCATTTTGGGGCTGTGTGTGCAGGAGTGAGCAATAAAGGCAAAATACCACATGACCCCCATGCTAGTGTTTTTATATTTTCATAGGTGCTCATTTGTTCAGTGAATGCATAACTAATATATGCACATTTGTAAGTATGTGTGTATACATTCTTAGATTAGTAGTTTTTAAGGCAATTTTTAAAAACAGCTGAGTTCTATATATAATAATATATATAACAGGTGTACCTATACTCAAAAGCATTTTGTATTTTCCAGGATTCCCGCTGTATTAGTTAACAGTTACTTCTGTAAGCAAGAAATCTTAAAATCTTGTAACTTAACCCAGAGTTGATTTCTCCTTCAAGTAAAACCCTCGCTGGTATTTCTGTCCTTTAGTTGGGAATGTCCACCATATAGTCTCTCAGAGAACAAGATTGAAGTGAATAATTCTGTTACCATCCCACCGGCTTTCCAGGATCACCTGAGCATTGGTATTCAATAAACAGGTGGCAAAAGAGAAGAAGAATCTTGGTGTGAGAGTATTTCAGATGTACCAAGCTTACAAGTGGTGCAGATAACTTCTACACACATTCCCTTATTCAAAACAGCTGAATGGCCACATCTATCTAGAAGAAAGGCCAACAAATATGGTGCAGCTTTATGCCCAAAAGGAAGAGAAAGTTGTTTGATGAGAGCTGGGTAGTTTCTGCTGAATTCACTCATGAGAAACAAGAAGAAAAAAAAATAATAATAAAGTTATGTCCATTTGTCCTTCCTACTTGTTTCCCACTTCAGTGGAAACCCAGTTTAGACTTCTGTTCACTTTTGTTCCCTATCAGTCTTTCAAATAAAGTCTTGGGTAGAATGAGCCTATTTAAATATGCATCAGTGGTCCACGTGTTTTATGGTGTTATCCATATTCAGTATATTTAAAGAAAACTAAAAAACCCACAAATCCTATATGAAAGCTTCCCCTGGTGATGGTGACCTGTTGAGCATTTGACATTTTCTCTTTCCTGTGGCGGAGTCCAGAACACTGAAATTTAAAGAATGACCTGGAGTTCTGTGCCCTGGGTGGGAGGTGAGTAAGCATGGTCAGCAGATGATACGGCTGGTCGTAACTCACCATGCTTAGGCGTGTTGTGTGGAGAATACCCATGGTGTGTTGTGCTTCACTGCTCACCAGTTTACACAGAAAATTTTTGACATCTATAGGATGTAGCCCAATGCCTCAGCCCAGAATTAAAAGGAGGGAAGATGAGAGGGCTAGAGATATCCCAGGGGGAATTTTAATTTGATGATGTTTTAAGTGAGAAAAAGGGGCATTGAAATGTCTGTGCTACAGTTCATGAAAAAATTGAGTCACAAAGTTAATTTTTCTGTTCCCAATTTTTATAAGTTTGTTTCAGCGATTAAAGGGACAAAGAGCTCAAAAGACACAGTAATGAATGAAGGTGTTTAATTTAAGATTTTTTTCCTCATGTAACCACAAGGAATGTCATGAAGTGAATGGGAATGGAGTTTCATTTTCTCATGTACCTTAGACAGAACTCAGAAAACTAGTTAATCGGCATTCTGAGAATTCAGAATTTCCTGAAGCATATAAAGACTTATCTTTTTCTTCTCTTTTTGAAATTACTTTAAACACTTGGGAATGTGAATCTGCCAGTAATTAGGATTTAGTCAGAAGAAGGCCTCTTACTTATAATGAGTCTCTGAAAACACTTCCGTTTATGAAGTAAAAAAGGAATGTGCTGGAAAATTGGGGAGAAAGTTATGTTTTTTAATTGGGTGGCAATTGAAGTGATCTGCAGTTGTCACAGTATAAAGAGTTGAGTCAGAACATAACCTAAAATTCTACTTTAAGTCATATGGCCCAAACACAAAGTAATTTAATTCTGGGAATTGAACTTTTTACAAAGGAAGGTGAATATTTTTATCCTTCTTCTCCCTTGATACTCCCTCCATCCACCCTTAGTAAACTTGATGGTGTGAAGCATGTGTACCATTGGGAAGGGCAGGTTAAAGTGTTGGGGTGAAAGAATATACATGACAAACCACAGATTCCTAATTGTAATGCTTCTACTCCTCTCATACTCAAGATGGGAGAGTTACGTTTGGTGGAGGTGGTGGTCCTATTGGAAAGATAGCTGATAGTACAAGCCAACATGGACATGGCACTTACTTGGTGCTAGATAGCATTCTGTGCCTTTGACATTTGTTGACTCATTTATGTCTCACCGTAACTGTAAGAGGTAAATATATCATTACCATCTCCATTTTACCGATGAAGCAGTGGAAGCATGAATAGTTTAAGTGACTTTAGCTAGAACTCAGAAAATGAACCAGTTTCTGGGAATTCAAAATTTCTTAAAACAGGCAGTGCTGGACCTGAACCCAGCATTCTGACTCCAGCCTGTACTCTCAACCATCATGACATGCTGACCCTGTGAGATTGTCGACATGTCTACATGTACACATTTCTCTCCTAGGAGTTAACTTTTTACAAAAGAACAGAGCTTCACAGCCATCATTCTCATTAGTATAGTTTTTGTTTTTCTTTAAGCTAGCATGTATGATCTAAGACAGTAGTTAATATTATCTGTGTTCATCAAAAAGAAGATGCTGAATGGTTGTGCCTTTGAGGGTATAAAAAAAAAAGCCTGTGTGTTCATGTCATTAAAAAATAGCTAATTGTGGGGTGCCAGGGTGGTTCAGTCATTAAGTGTCTGCCTTCAGCTTAGGGTTACGGTCCCAGGGTCCTGGGATCGAGCTCCGAAGACGAAGACTGCTTCTCCCTCTCCCAACCCCTTTGCTTGTGTTCCCTCTCTGGCTGTCTCTCTCTCTCTGTCAAATAAGTAAAATCTTTTTTTAAAAAAAGAAATCGAATTGTAACATATAGTGGCTAACATGAAATTTGAATGTAAAAACACAGAATTCTAATAAGTTATGGTGCAAGCCTAAGTTTTGCATCTTCCCAAATCCCCACAAAAACAGAAAAAGCAACTAGCCAGCAATACCAAAAAAAACCACAGTCATTGTTCACACATAAAAGCTGATGACAAAGTATCATCTCAGCCCCCAAGTATAAACAAGTATAAACAGCTGAGGGCAGACATCCAAGAGCCAAAGGATGGTATCACTGTCTGTTTCAGAGGAAATAGAGGTAGGCACTGGGGCATCTAGTAACAGGGAGAACAGAAGAACCCAAAATAGCCAGGAAACTGACTAGAAAACACACAGACCATTTGAAGTTGGCAGCTGAAGCTGGAAGGGCTTTTGACCCCTTGACCAGCCTGGGAGAATAAAGGCAGAAGGTCATGTCTGAACAGAATAGAACAGTCTAGTTCCTGTGAACTAGTTCATTCAGGTGCCCAACGACAACCCCCTTTCAGGACAGAACGCCACACTAAGAGACATCTTCTGGGAGTAGAAGCAAATTGAAAAAAAAAAAAATTGGCAATGAAGATGAACGTGACAGTCTGGAAGAAAGTGAGAGATGGAAACAGAATCCAAAAATCTCAAAAAGCTAATGACTACTTTTTAAAACACTATACAAAAACAACAGAGGCAGTTATTGTGTGAAGTTGGAAAGGTATCTGCGTTGTTTCTTTTTATTCAGAAAAATGAATTTCACGTAAAAATAAGCAGGGGATCTCCACTTCCTCATATCAGGGATATCATATGATAGTTGTCTTTCTCTGATTGACTTATTTCACTAAGCATGATACCCTCTAGTTCCATCCACGTCGTTGCGAATGGCAAGATTTCATTTCTTTTGATGGCTGCATAGTATTCCATCGTGTATATATACCACATCTTCTTTATCCATTCATCTGTTGATGGACATC
>PISX010013875.1:0-32670 GCA_004024625.1 Mellivora capensis | reverse complement strand
GATTTCACTCATAGGTGGAATTTAAGAAACAAAATAAATGAACAAAGGAAAGACGAGAGAGAGAAAGAAACAGATCAAGAAACAGACTATTAACTATAGAGAATTGATGGTTGCCAGAGGGGCGGTAGGCAGGGGGATGGGTCAAATGGATAAAAGAAAAAAGAGTACATTTATCATGATGAGCACGGAGTAATGTATAGAAGTATTGAATCACTGTATTGTACACCTGAAACTACATGTTAACTAGATTGGAATTAAAATTTTAAAAACTTAATACTATTTTAAAAATTAACAAAAGATATAAACAGACCTTTTTTGATGGGTTATTATATTTACTTGGTTATATATATTTATGTCACTTAGAAAGTATTACAACTGGTTACACATGAATACAGATTGCACATGCAATCTGCTTGAAAATTTTGAAATGGAGTCTTTCTAATAAAATCAGCAATTTTAAAAATTTTAAATTCCATTAGCCAACACAGATAAAACATAAATGGCTTATAAAAAAGTGAAAATATGATCAACCTGCTTGGTAATCTGGAATTTGTAAACCAAACCAAAGTGAGACTTCTCACCTATAGACAAGTAGGTGTTTATTCTGAAACTCTTTTGAAAACTATTTAGCAGTGACTAGTAAGGTTGAATATAGGTATATGTCTCTTATGACCCAGTGATTTCCTTTCTAGGTCTAGATCTTAGTTAAGTTCTTGCTTGTGAGCACAAGAAATTGTGGGTACGCAAGTGTTCGTGGCAGCAAAGACAAAAAACAACTCAAGTGTCTGTATTAGTCAAATGGATTAATCAACCAGTACATTTGTAAAACAATAATAAAACTATAAAATGAATAATGCAATGATACACATGAAGATAGATAATTGCAAAAATTAATTTTGGGTGAAGGAAAGAAGTTACAAAAGATTACACATAGTGTGACTCAATTTATATAAAGTTCAAATCCAGGAGATGCTAAACAATATATTTTTAGGAATACATGCCTCTGTGGCAAAACCATGAAGGAAAGTAAGAGAAAGCTAATGAACAGTAGATACCTCCAGAAGGGGGGTTTGGGAATGTGAGTGGGAAGAACCTATATGGACTTTGAAGAAACTGCAAATATTTTATTTCTGAAGCCAGGTAGCAGGTGTATGAAAGTCAGTATTTTTATTATTATTTGATATGTACTTTTATACCTTATATACCTACAAAAATATATATTTCCCCAAAAAGTGTGTTTTTTTTTCCAGAAAGTATGGAATTACTCTGATGGTAGAGTTGTATGTATTTCTGTTCATTGAGAAAGTAGGATTGAACAATATAAAAAATAAGTTTTACAAATCATATTTCATTGAATTCCAGACATAATTAGAACATAATTATGCAGATTTACAGATTTGAACAGACTCCATCTTATAATAGCGGTGGGCAGTGTGTGACAAGAAGGAGTGATATATCTAGATTATCGACTGGGTAGATGGTATCTTTCCCTTTAGCAATCATAGCATGCACAAAAGGAACATGAGTTTTGGTGGAGAAGTTAATATATGGTCAGTTTTTTCTATATTTGAGGTGCTTATGAGAAAGCCACCTATCTATGCGTTGGAAACAGTTTAATACCTTATTTTAGAACAAGGTGGAATGATATGGTCTAGAAGTATTAATTTGGATAATAGACACCTAAAGTAAATGCCACGAGTATGCAAATTTGCCGACACAGAAAGAAGCAGGCTGTCAGTAGAAGTGACAAAGAATTAGGAAATGCTTTGTGAGACTGTTTTTTTTTTATGTGAATTCTTTTACAACTTACTGAATTTGAACATGGCTAAAATTATTCTGACTTTCATAGTTAGAGGTGATTCATTTTTTGTCAGTAACCCTCACAAGTTTTGTTCCAACTTTTTGTACCAATCTTCCCTGTGTCTATTATCTCTTCTTAAACTCATCTTGGCTGACAATTTTGAAGTTAAGATATAACATTGTTAGGAAATCATTTTTAAAATTTTACATTATTCTTTCAAAATGACCCCCTAACATTGATAGCTCCCAGACTGTAGTATAATATTTCTAGAGGAGTATAAAGTTCATGTTCTTACAGATTTTTAAGTCCTTCAGAAAGAATGAAAGAAGGAAGGATTACCAAGAAAAAATTCAAATCAGGGATATGTCTTACTTGTGTGATGCCTGGATGTGTGTGTGTTTTAATTTAAATTCAGTTAGCCAACATAAAGTAGTACATCATTAGTTTCAGATGTACAGTTCAGTTACTCATCTGTTGCAGTTATATATAACCCCTGTCATATCACATGCCTTCCTTAATGCCCATTACCCCGTTATCCCATTCACCTCCCATCCAGCAACCTTCAGGGTTTTTTTCCTATAGTTAAGAGTCTCTCATGATTTGTTTCCCTCTCTGATTCCCTCCCATTCAGTTTTCCTTCCTTTGCCCTATGATACTCGGCTCTGTCTCTTATTTTACACATATATTGTGGGTAATTGTCTTTCTCTGATTGGCTTATTTCACTCAGCATAATACCCTCCAGTTCCATCCAAGTCAGTGTATAAGAGTTCATCCTTTTTGATAGCTGAGTAATATTCCATTGGACAAATATCATATCTTCTTTATCCATTCATCCATCAATGGACATTTGGCTTCTTTCCATAGTTTGGCTTATGGACATTGCTGCTATAAACATTGGTGTGCAGGTGCCTCTTTGGATCATAGTATTTGTATCTTTGGCATAAATCTCTCATAGTACAATTGCTGGATTATATGGTAGCCCTATTTTTAGCTTCTTGTGGTGGAACCTCCATACTGTATATTGTTTTCTAAGTAACTAAGTCATGGTTCTGTTATGAAAATGCCCTACCAACACTCAAATGAGAGTATGTCTGTGTAAATGGGGGAATTATAGCGGAGTACTTTTTAAAAAGATTTTATTTATTTGACAGAGATCACAAGTAGGCAGAGAGGCAGGCAGAGAGAGGGAGGGGGAAGGCAGAGAGAGAGAGAGGGAAGCAGGCTCCCTTCTGAGCAGAGAGCCCGATATGGGGCTCGATCCCAAGACCCTGAGATCATGACCCAAGCAGACAGCAGAGGCGTAACCCACTGAGCCACCCAGGCACCTCATATAACAGTATTTTTTGATTCAATTAATACCTCTTGTAAACCTACTTGATATTAACTGGAAAATTGAAGGGCCCAAGAAAAATGACTGTCCTTTGAAATGTTTCCCCCCAAAATAGGTTTTCTCTTAATTTATTGAGGTTTTAAACATATGTTTTTTTTGGAAAATTAGTTTTCAAAAACAGTTAATCTTTGTCTGTAGAACTTACTCTTCTGTAAATATGGAAAATTGAAAGGTTATATTTCTAATAGAAGTGATCTGTCATCTTATTTCTTATTTTCATGCATCACCATTATGGGTAAAGTTACTGAAATCAGCTATGATGCTTTCTTTTTATAATATGGAAGCCTTTTGAATCCAGCTGAACAAATATAATATATTTGTTGATCCCCAGTTATATGCAAAACCTTTGTTAAACAGTTTCGGAGATGCACAGATGAAGAAGACAGACCAATGAGACATACGTGAAACATATCATGTTCACATTGTTACAACTTCCTCCAAGGTTAAGTTTAAGATTAAGGATGTTGGTAGTTTTTATTTTTTATTTTTTTTTTTAAGATTTTATTTATTTATTTGAGAGGGAGAGAGTGAGAGAGAGCATGAGAGCTGAGAAGATCAGAGGGAGAAGCAGACTCCCTATGGAGTTGGGAGCCCAATGCGGGACTTGATCCTGGGACTCTGAGATCATGACCTGAGCCAAAGGCAGTTGCTTAACCAACTTAGCCACCCAGGCGCCCAAGTATGTTGGTAGTTTTTTTAAAAAGGGCAAAGGAAAAAAAAATTAAAAATTAAAAATTTAAAAAAAAAAGGGCAAAGGGAGTAGCTCACTTATCTGGAGAAATACCAACTACCCTCAACCTTTTGAAACACAATTTCAAACGAAAAGTGACTGAGAAAAACATTTGCCACTAAACACTTTAACTTTACCAGGAATTCCACAAACTCTACCTTACAAGGCTATAAAAACATTTAGATATTTGTCAAATACTGTGTGGGAAATATGATAAGAAATTGAATGTAAGAATGAACCCTGAAATACAACACCAAGATGGGACAGCTCACAAATGAAAACGCATGAAGGACAAATATCTCTTCACTCTTCTAATTTAACTGATGCTCCTAATCATGAATTAGTTATAAAAAAAAGAGTGAAATTGTATCTAGTATTTCTTATTTAAAAGAGTGTATCAGTGTTTAATACATTTTGGAGCAAAAGTCCTCCTTAATTTTTCCGGTTTGGTGGGATTGAATTCTTTAGTGATCAAGAAAACTCACCACATAGAGTTCCTTATAAGGATAATGCAGTATGACCTAGGTTTTGTATATAAAATTCATTTATTTCCTTTTCAAAATATGTGGAAGAGACTTTGTGAATAACAAATAGCTACTTTTTATAAGGTTCTCATATTAAGATCTTTTGTATTTTTCCTTTATCATAAAATCTACCTGCAGATTTTATTCTTCCCATTTTCAGAGGAAGAAATTAAGGCACAGTTTAAGAAACTTGTTCAACTTCCTTCAACTAGTAAGGACAGAATTTATTGATCATGTAAGTAATTAGCCAGTTTCATAATCCTAGCTTTATTAGGTCAGTCTTCAATATGGTCATGATTAAACATTTTTAATCACAAAAATTGAAATCAACTTAAATTTGTTTAAGCAAATTACTGTCATGATTATGAAGAAGCAAGAGTATCTCTTAGAACCCAAGGATGAGTTGTGAAGTTCAAACCATGCGTCCAAGTGTCTCTGCTTCCTTTTGTGCACCTGGGTCATTGTTTTTACTTAGCTGACCAGCTTTCTCTTTAGCTCCTTATATCTGCTGGAGATAAATACATCTCCTGGGTGTTCATTATCATCAACTGTATTCACACAGAAAGCCTGAGGAGCTGTCTTTTAATCCTAGTTCTCGAGAAAGAAAAATCTGATTAGCCCAGCATGGGGTAGGAGATTAAACAATGTGCCCTAGTCCACAGCCATGGAAGCAGGATTGCTGGTAGTGTTCGGTCTACCATCCCTGTGCAATGATGGTGGTCCTGTGATGTCCTGGAAGTAGTTCTCAAAGACAGGAAGTGGGTCAGACAGGGTGACCCTTCACTTCAGATAGTAATGCATGGTGGTTAAGATCATTCTGGAGCCAACTTTCTAGATTTATTTCTTAGTTCTGCCATGACTGGTTGAGTAACATTGTGTTACTTAACCCTTTAGTGCTTACTTATATTCTTTCTCTACATTTCTTTCTCTACATATTCTTTCTCTAACATTAATAATGTTATTATTAAACTATTTAATATTAATAATATTAAACATATTATTAAGCTACTTAGAACAGTTTCTGACAAACATTTAATGCATCTTGACTATTATTTTATCCTTGTGGTCAATTGGTAAGATACATTTTACTTATCAAATAACTTAATCTAGTTTTAGGTTTAGTAATATTCCATTACCCCGTGACCTTCATTGCTTCAAAAATGATACTTATGAAATGATCTTGCTATTACTTTTCTAAGAGTTAAATTATCTCTAAGCCTTCCAAAATTTTAACAAAAGGGGAAAAAAATGAATAGGCTGGTAGACTAGTTATTTGTTGTAGTGAGGAAGATTGATTTCCTAATAAACTTGAAAAATACTCAAATTCTTCCTGGTGAGTAAAACGTTTCTATAGAAAAAAACTATAATAAAGCACATTTGCATAATTATTGAAAATTGTGAACACTGTTAAATTACACAGATGAGATAATTTAATTTTCTGTTGATTAATTACACATTTATTTTCAGGTACATGACAGATGGAGGGCTCAACCTGTATACTAGAAGTCTGAATAGAATACCAGACACAACTACTTCGAGAGAGGTCATCCAGAGAGGAGTCCATGACGTGACAGTGGATGCGGACAGGTAATGCTATCAGCATTGACGATGGTGAGAAGAGCATAAAGCAATTTCATAAATGAGATCAGAGGGTTTGACAGTGTAAGTTAAAAGACTTTTTATTTCAATATAATAATTGTTTTGAAATATTTTTAAAACTAAGCTGGTTTTTCTTATAAGACTTGTTTATCTCTATATACTGCATTGGTGAGAATATTTAACAACATTCAGTTACTTGGCAGCAAATTTTCATATCTGTAAAAGCAAAACGATACATATAGACTTATCTTCCTTCCTTGAAAAGAACCCTGGCTGATAAGTTTGTTTAGGTTTGGATATTTTCAGATTTACCTGGAGGCTAATGATATAAAGATTAAAACAATTCAAATTATCAGGTACAATAAACTTGATGCTTTTCTTGAGGAGTATGTTGAAAGCATAAAACTCTTGCCTTAGGCTAATTTCTGTTTTGTAATTGTTTCAGAATGTTTAAAGCTGTGTGTGTGTGTGTGTGTGTGTGTGTGTGTATGCGCGCATGCATACGTGTGCTAGTTATTTTGCTCAAAGTTGTTTTGTCAATTTGATCAGAATCACTGCTGTTAGAAAATATTGTTCTTGTAAAACAGTATTGTAAGACATACTTCTGACCTGATTTTGCTTTCTCTTCACTCAGAATTTTGACTTTTTTCATCAGGAAGGTATTGCCATTTCTAAAACTATGACATATCAGTACCTAGAGTGGTTCTTTACTAAAGTCAGCAGTGAGGAAGAGGACATAAGGTTGTGATTTAACGTAACCACATTCTGAAGTAGAAACTGTGCACAATTCATTGCACATTTTAACATAGCCAACTCAGAAGGCTTGAATTCTGATATTAGTTATCAGTTTCTCCTCACTCAAATTATGTTGATATATTTTGGTGGGGATTTGGGGCTTAACTCTTTTTTGTTTTAAGATTTTATTTATTTATATGTCAGAGAGACATAGAACACAAGGAGGCAGAGTGACAGACAGAGACAGAGAGAGAAGCAGGCTCCCCGTTGAGCAAGGAGCCGGATGCGGGACTCGATCCCAGGACCCTGGGATCATGACCTGAGCTGAAGCCAGCAGCTTAACCAACTGAGCCACCCAGGCGTCCTGGGGCTTAACTCTTTAAATAGATATTCAATTAGTCCCTCTGTTTTTATCTCTATCTTCACACCCATTTTCAGAAATACCACCACTTTTTAAATATTTGGGGTCTTCTCCAGGATAAGTAGGCTGTTTTGTAGTTTTTCTTATCCTGTGTTTAGGAAGCCACTCTCTTAGATCTAGGGCGAGGGGATGTGCCTGGTATCCTATAGTTCAGAGACCTCTCTAGAGAATAAAACTGCAGATTTCTACTGGGGTGAGAATAGACACGGCTGCCATCTACTGAGCTGAGGCAAGGAGGGGATTTGGGGCTCTAAATGTTCTTTAAATAATGCTGTTGATATTTTAATTCCTGCTGGCCAGAAGACAGTTTCCACTAGGAGACTAGGATAGACATATCTGGTCTATAGACCAGGTATGTGTGAGAGAAGCAGGTGGTTACACAAGGATTATGAAGAATTTTGCTTCCCCACCACCGACCTGATCTCTTCAGCCATTTTCCCTTCCTGATGCCTTCAACCAGCGTCTTCTTTCTGCTCTTGAATTAATGCTTCCTCCATTTGGAATGCCTTTTTCTACATTAGCTGCATTATTTCCTCTATCACAACATTGTTGAATGTTGCCTTCTCAGAGAAATGATTCCAGAGAGGCTAAGATACATTTGATTTGCAGACACTTTCTTAGTCATTACTTTATATTGTTTTCTTCAACGTGCCCCATCACTCCTGGAATATTTCATACTTACTTATTTTTTACGTGTTTATCTTACATCTCCCCAATTATGATGTAAGCCTGTGAATGCAGAAGTTTTGTCATATTCATTATATTAAGAACCTTTAGCAAATGCTTATGGAGTTAAAGAACAAAGGAATGACTAAAAGCTATACATTCATATATGGCTAGCAATAGAGTTCAACTGGGTAGAGAGGCAAATGAGGCCAGAGCCAACTTTCTGTGAGGATATTACCTAAGAGAGGGAAGGGGTTATGTGGAAAAACAGAAAGTAGTGATTCGAGGGGAAGAAATCTACAATATGGCCTACATTTTGAAACTAAGGACCTACACATTCTTAGTTGACAGTGGAAGATATTAAACAAGAGAGACAGTCTATTGGTCTTTAGGAAATAAGATCATGGTGGCAGAACCTAGGAATTGATACAAAGGAGCCTTATTTAATAAGGAGATAGTTGGGATAACCAGCTCTCCTTGCTTTTATGAGGTTCCAGCTTGGGGCTTGGCGGAGGAACCTCAGACCAGCTGGAAAGCCCAGATGTGTGTATAACAAATTGAGACCTGTGAAAGCAGTGGTTCTTAAAATGTGGTAACTAAGTCAGCAGCATCAGCATTGCTTGGGAACTTGATAGAAATACAGATTAGCTCTATCCAAGATTTGCTGAAGGGGAAACTCTGGGGTGGGCCCAGTGATCTTCAACGGGCCCTCCAGGTGATTCATTCTTACGGATACTGAAATTACCAAATCACCATCTTAAATAAACAACTAGATGCCAGGTTGATGAAACCATGAACACTTAGCATAAACATTTTAAAATTTTTTAAAAAGGGACTTTTTGAAGTCTTTATTCACTTTTTTTAGCTGTGCTCCATCAAGGGAAAGAGAATATCAAAATAACACTGACACTAATCCTTAAATTAGATCAATTTATGACACGTTGCCCCTGAAATAAATTGTCTCCAGTTTGTTAGAGTCAGCTTCTGAGAATTGCATTTTTTAAAGAATTGTGGAATTTAAGGAATGCAAAAACCACTTTAATCACTTGTATATATTAAACACCAGTAAGACCATAGGGAAAATCCTGCTATCAGCAGAGATAGGAGTTCGTCTTTTATTATAGATAAGTCTGAAGATCTTTTAAAATTCTATATTCAAGAAGTGATTCAGGATGTAGATGGTTTAAAAATGTATAGTATTAATTATTATAGTTGTGTAAGTCCTTCTGTTAATTTAAAAACCTCCTTGTACAGGATGTTGTTTTATAAAGCTTTCTTAATTCTGATATCCATTCCAAAGAGGATAGGCAAGAATAGCTCTAAGGTACTACCTCTTTGCTTAGTTTTACTCAGAAAAGATACTGAGAAGTCCTGTACTTCAAAATAAAAACCATTAAATTGATTTAATTCAGTGTTCCCTAAAACATTTTTTTATCACTGATTTCCCCACTTTCTTCTCTATAATAATTTGTTCCTGTGATATTTTAAGAAATGCTGATTTTGCCTAATACCTTCATTTAATAGTTATAATAGTGCAAAGACTTGGGTCTTTTACCTCCTGTACTTAACAGTTTCCCAGCTACCTTAGTCAGGGGTCTTTTAAATAAAATGAAAAATGTTAGTGTTTGGTTCATTTTAGTAAATTAGTAAATGTAGGTCTTATAATAATTTATTGCTTAAAAAAAAACCTTAAGCGCAAAGAAAAAAGTTTTTTATTAATTTTTCATATTTCATAGACATTTTTTCTATAAGCGTGATCACTGAAAATGCATTACATAAGAGCAAAGTAGTCAGCTGGCTAGGATAGCAATGGATTTGAATTGCTTGTGTTAATTTAGTGAAGGTTATAATGTTTCCCCTTTAATCAAAGTTTGGTTAAAATGGGATGGGCAATAGATAACAGCTGAAATCTTCTTCCCAGCAGATTGAAACAGCCCCAAGGAAAAGAGGATGCTTCAATGGACAGCTGTGGTATATCTTAAGTATTTTATTACTCAAAGATATTACAGTTCTTTCATTTTCCATATCAATCCAATACCATCCCCATTTCCTTACTTTGCTGACCAAAAGAAGATTACAGAATAGGCTAATCCTTGTAGACATGTTGGAGACACTTTGGGAAATTCATAAATAAATTCATAAAAGACAGTTAAAATGTGTGGGCTTTATCCCTTTGGCCCTGGTTATAATGAAGTCAATCCTAATTCATATACACTTAAACAATTGGGTTACACTATATTGAAAAGGTAATTTGGGGGGGAAAGTTTGGAAATAGTTGTTGGTTTTTATTAACTCCTATTACTGTCCTGACACTAGCTTTCCTGCTAGCATTAACAAATATTAACAAATATTTGATAAATTTGATAAATAAACATAAAATTACCTCCTAAGTGCATTGACAGCATAATAATAGCACCTTGGGTAAAAACAAAACAGAAAAATAAAGATGAAAGACCTTGAGTTTAATGGTCATACAGAATAATGTAAGCAAAAAATAAAGTGATAAATAAAATTGATTAAGTCATAATAGATGTATACACATAGTATCTTAGAAGCACCCCAAAGGGAAGTGATTATTCCTACCTGGGAGGATAAGGAAAGACTTCAAAAAGCAGTATGTTTTAAATGGGGTTATTAAGAAAGCATAACTTTTTGACATATGGCCTGGGAGAAATTTGAAGAAATGTGGAATTAGAGAGCATGGAAGTATTGAAGAGTTTAGTTTAAGGGGATGTTATAGAAAACCAGAAGTGGCAGTTATTAAGGCAATGAAAACAGATTTCATAAGGAATTGTTGCAGTTGGGGGAAGGAGATCTTAGTATACAATTGGGCTCAATTCTGTATACAACAAGAACATGTGGGGATTCATAGCCAATAAGCAGAATGAGGGGGTCAGTGGATGGAAAATTACTAAGAGAAGTCATCAAGGGTAGGGGGATTCTTGCTAAGCCCACTTAAGATTCTTGCTGAAAAGAGGCCAGAGTGATCAGGTAATTCGAGTGGGGATTGAGTACTATAACCAGATATCACAGGTGCTCAAATATCAAGGTGAAGGAATCTCTCTAAAATGCCCTAGCAGGCAGTATTCTTGCTAAAACTGGGCTAGGCAGGCCCAACAATGGTCAAAGTCAAGGCCTAGTCAAGAAGAGACCTCAGAGGACCCTGAGTAAAGTTTGGTCAAAAAGAGAGTCCTTGTCAGACCCATTTATAATGGGATTTTGCTAGTGCACTGGGAATGTGGGCAAGGATGACAAAAAGGACCTGGAGGGCTGTTCTAGAGTATTTGGACCTATAAGTGATAAGGGGCTATTTTACTAATTTTAATTAGTTTTCTTTTTAAATTTCAAAGCAAGAACATGAGTCATACTGATTGTATTTTAATAATAACTCACCCACAGCAAATAGTGAAGAGAGATGGTACAAAGATAGGTAGACTGCTCGGAAAGTGACTACAAAAGTCCAGGTGAACGGAGATGAGCTTCTAGCTGGAGAGTGGGAATGGGGACTCTTCTCAGGCTGCCTTGACAAAATACACAGCCTGGGTGGCTTCAGCAGCAGATGTGTACCAAAGGCTACATGTCCATGAGTGCAGGGCTGGAAAAGTCCTTATCTGGTGAGAACTTTCTTCCTGATTCGTAGAAGGCCACCTTCTCACCGTCCTCACACAGCCTTTCCTCTGTGCTCCCTCAGGGAGAAAGAGGAAGATGTCTCACATTTCTTCCTGTTTGTGTAAGGACATCAATTCTATTAGAGTAGGGCCCCACCATTATGAGCTCATTTAACCTTAATTACCTCTGTAAAGGCCCTTCTTCAAATGTCATAACATTGAGGGTTAGGGCTCCAGCTTTGAGGAAAGAGGGGCACAGTTCAATCCATCCCACTGTGTAACTCCCAGGTGGTTTTATCCTTGGAGATTCAGGTTAATCTCCATATAAATGCTGGATTAAAGTACTGACTATGTATATGTATATGTATATGTATATGTATATGTATATGTATATGTATATAGTGTGTGCATTAATTAAGCTCAAATCCTTCAAGGTCAGGAAGATCAGGTGAAATGAATGAAACAGAATGGCTATGTTAAATATGACCAGTCTAAAGGGGGCGGTCACCATTAACTCTAGAGGTTGCTGCCTGTGGAAATGCAGAAATGTGGAAAGGAGGGGCTAATTATTGCCAGACCATTTGATTTTTCAAGTGAAGTCAGACTCTGGACTTTGTTGAGAAATCTCCCAATTTTTACATACTGGTAACTGTGTTAAGAGATCTATAAGATCAATAGATAAAGATAATATATTTTCTTCAATGGCAGAAAATAAAGGAAATTACAGAGAAGCCTATATAAAGCAAGAGACAGTGTACATTTTCATGTATGGTCGTGTAAACTTCCTAATGCCTTAAAGTTACCCACAGAGATACGCTGGTGAGGATATCAGCTGTACAGAAAGAAAATGCCACGAGTCATGAGAAGCTGACAAAACTCTTTGAGCCCAGTTCCAAGTTTATAATGTAAGACAGGACAATCTCAGGTCAGTTTCCCAGCCATAGCCTCCCTCAGTGGTGCTAATTAATCTTGTTTAAACCACTATGTGAATCAGCACTGTGGAGGCTAAGGGCACATTTGTATCTATGATGTAGAGTGGGGAAACAAGCCCTGAGAATGAACCCTTGATATTTAAGGAGCGAATATTTAAAGAGAGAATAAAAGGAGAGTAGCCACTGATGAGGTGGAAAAAAGAGCTCTTACACAAAATTTAAGAACAAATAGGGCTAACTGATATTTTTGAGATGGAGAGTAGAGGAACGAGGCAACAATGTCAAGTTCCACGGACAAATGAAGTTAATTGGAAAAGGTTCATACCAAAGAATAGCCTAAAATAGTATGAAGTTTAACATTGGAGTGGTAGTGCTGTCTTGGATGATTGAGCCAGGTACAAGCAATACCTGAGTTAGTCGAGTAGAATGGTCAGAGAAGTCAAAATCTGGTTAGTAAGATGATTTACCCACATGACCAACAACTCAATATAATGACAGAATGAATCTCAAAGGAAGGAAAGATAAATTCCCATGTGATAAACTCTTTTTGGAAAATGAGCAAAATTCCACAAATCCAGGCCCATTCCGGATTATCTGTTACATTGCTATCCAAGGCATATTCTTAAATCTATGATTGTTAATTTCAGTTGTAAACTCATCAGTTTAACTATTCATATTTTTTACTGATTTTTGTGTGTTGAATCATGACCTTTTGAAAATATAAAGGCATAATACATCATAGAAATTGTTATTTTTGAATTTTGCTAACAGACAGATTGGCTTGATTTGTGATACTGCAGTTCAGATGCTGAAATCAGATTTGATGGAAGAGTTTACAAAAGGCATTAAGGGATTGTCATGATTTTACATGGCCCTCAGGTTATCAGTCATTGTAACTCAATATATCAAGGGAAGCCTACGACAAAACACTAGTCATACTAAATCCTTTGTTGGGGATGGCCAGGGAGTTTTCCTCTGTTCTCTTAGGTTTAGTGTTTGGGGGCCTTCAAATTACGCTGCAAAAGAAATTTTCAAGAAACAAGACAGATTTTTATTCATGTATGTACGTGGAAACTGACAGAAAATGTGACTCAAGGAGGCAATTACAATTTGGACTTAAATGACATTGTTTTCCCCCAGGTTTATTGAAAAATAATTGACATACATCACTGTACAAGTTAAAGGCAGACAGCATGGTGGTTTGGTTTCCATGTATAGTGCAATGATTTCCACAATAGGCTGAGCTAACATTCATCTTTTCATATGGATAGAATAAAAAGAGAAGAGGAAAAAAATTTTCTCCTTGTGATGAGAATTTAGCATTTACTCTCTTAGTAGGGGAAGGGGTGGAAGAAAGGAAAACAGAGGACTTCTGGGAAAAATAAAAGGACACCTAGAAGAAGAGATGAGAGATGTGATAGTTTTGTGACAATGTGTTTAAGTGATTTCTTGTCCTTCTCATCTCTGGTGACAGGAGTCAATCTCCTCTGGTTACAGAACTCCCAGGGAGGGGATTGATGATTTATGAATTACTTGGGAAAGCTCCACTGTTAGGAAAATAAGGGGATTTTCAAAAAAAGGAAATTCTTCACAGTCGTATATTTTGGATCCCTTCACCCTACTTTTACAGTATAAGTGTGCCGAAACCTAAACTGCCTTTACAAAGGCATTCATGGCGAATTCTCACAAAATCACGTGAGGAGTTATTTCTAAGGATGCGAGGCCTTTGATATTTCCACAAGTTCTCCAAATAGGAGAAGTAAAGGCAACAGAGATTTCTCCTAAGCCATCAAGCAAATATCTCGAGGGGTCGGATTCATGATGCTTGTCACTAGTGTGTGTACACTCTAATAATTCATCCTATTCTGTGTTGATTTGTTCTAATATAATCACAGAATCAGTATAGTCCCATATCTTAAGTATTTCCTTCATTAGCTTACTGGCTTCCCACTGTAATTAAAAGTAAACACAAAAAAGATTAATAAGCTGAGATGGAAATAGATAAAGTAAATATAATTATTTCATTTCATAATAAAGTGGCCTGCCTTTTTTTTTTTTTGCTCTTTTTCTTTACTCTAAGTAGAAAAAGACCAGTGCAAAATATTAGAGATGTAGAAAGTTTTATTTGCCCTTCCAACTTTCCTTTGACACCCTTGTAAGATGTCACCATTGCAGGCTTATGAACGGCTGCTGAACTTCTGTCCTGTGATCCAGGTCTCAGAATTTAACTGCCCTCATTTTCAATAATCTATTAAACCTCCAATATTGTTATGTAGTACCCATCATAGAATTAATTCACGTGAGAAAAACTATTGAGAACCTACCCTCTACCAAGCACTGTGCTCAATCCTGGGGGACCCTGTATGCAGGGGAATTAGAGTAGAGATTATGAAAGTTTAAAAGTCATTGAGATTGAAAGGATACTTGGACAATCCAACTAGCCCAAGCAGTAGATACTTTTGTTTGGGATACCTTTTAATATTTTTCTGAAAATGGATCCAGGTGACTCTAAGTTCTACCACCTCTTTGAAGGACTGCTCCTGACATTAAATATGGCCAAAGCTAAACTTTGCCATTATAGATTATTCTTCTAACAGAAGAAATGGTCATCAGTACTCTTATTTATGCAGTTTTACCCTATCTCCTTCCAAAACAATTTACTAATAATCTTACAAAGATGGTAAGGAGGAGGAAGAAGGGGAGGAATCAAGGTTGTTATAATAAAAATTAGCTATAATAGCTATCAGCATTGAGGAAGAGTTATGTGTAGCCAACATGCCATATTACTTAAATACATTGTTATATTTTATCTTTACAACAGCCCTATGAAGTGGGTTTTATTACTGCCATTTTATGAGGCAATAAATTCTTAGATTAAGAAACTTGCCTGTAAACACTTTTGTTAATTAACTGTAATGGGAAGATTTAAATCCAGTTCCTATGCACTTACTATTATTCATAACATTATTAATTTAGATAAATGTTTTTTATCATGCCTGGATGTATAATGTAGGATTTTGTAAATTCTTTCATTTTTCTATTTTTTATTATTTTTATTAACATATAATGTATAATTTTCCCCAGGGCTACAGGTTTGTGAATCATCAGGATTACACACTTCACAGCACTCACTGTATTACATACCCTCCCCAATGTCCATAAGCCAACCACCCTCTCCCCACTCCCCACTTCCAGTAAACCTCAGTTTGTTTCGTGAGATTAAGAGTCTCTTATGGTTTGTCTCTCTCCTGATCCCATTTTGTTTAATTTTTTCTATCCCTACCCCCAAACCCCCGCTCTGCCTCTCAACTTCCTCATATCAGAGAGATCATATGATAATTTTCTTTCTCTGATAGACTTATTTCACTCTATATTTCTTTATAATATAGAGTATCTTTATAATCTAATATATGTCTTTCTCTGATAGACTTATTTCACTCACATAATACCCTCTAGTATTATGTATACCCTCTAGTTTCATCCACGTTGTTGCAAATGACAAGAGTTCATTTATTTTGATGGCTGCATAGTATTCCATTGTATATATATACCACTTCTTTATCCATTCATCTGTTGATGGACATCTAGGTTCTTTGCATAGTTTTGCTATTGTGGAAATTGCTGCTATAAACATTCAGGAGCACATGCCCCTTCGGATCATTACGTTTGTATCTTCAGGGTAAATACCCAGTAGTGCGATTGCTGGGTCGTAGGGTAGCTCTATTTTCAACTTTTTGAGGAACCTCCATGCTGTTTTCCAGAGTGGTTGCACCAGCTTGCATTCCTACGAACAGTGTAGGAGGGTTCCCCTTTCTGTGCATCCTCCCCAGCATCTGTCATTTCCTGACTTGTTAATTTTAGCCATTCTGACTGGTGTGAGGTGGTATCTCATTGTGGTTTTAACTTGTATTTTCCTGATGCTGAGTGACGAGGAGTACTTCTTCATGTGTATGGATGTCTATTTTCAGAAATGTCTGTTCATGTCTTCTGCCCATTTCTTGATTGGATTATTTGTTCTATGGGTGTTGAGTTTGATAAGTTCTTTATACATTTTGGATACTAGCCCTTTATCTGACATGTCATTTGCAAATCCTTCTCCCATTCTGTCACTTGTCTCTTGGTTTTGTTGACTTTTTCTTTGCTGTGCAAAAGCTTTTGATCTTGATGAAATCCCAATAGTTCATATTTGTCCTTGCTTCCCTTGCATTTGGCGATGTTTCTTGGGAGAAGTTGCTGCAGCTGAGGCTGAAGAGATTGCTTCCTGTGTTCTCCTCAAGGATTTTGATGGATTCCTGTCTCACATTGAGGTCTTTCATCCATTTGGAGTCTATTTCTGTGTGTGGTATAAGGAAATGGTCCAGTTTCATTCTTCTGCATGTGGCTGTCCAATTTTCCCATCACCATTTGTTGAAGAGACTGTCTTTTCTCCACTGGACATTCTTTCCTGCTTTGTCAAAGATTAGTTGACCATAGAATTGAGTGTCTATTTCTGGGCTCTCTATTCTGTTCCACTGATTGATTTGTCTCTTTTTGTGCTAGTGTCATACTGTCTTGATGATGACAGCTTTGTAAAGTATGGAATTGTGATGGCACCAACTTTGGTTTTCTTTTTCAAAATTCCTCTGACTATTCGGGGTCTTTTCTGGTTCCATACAAATGTTAGAATTATTTGTTCCATTTCTTTGAAAAAGATGGATGGTATTTTGATAGGGATTGCAATAAATGTATAGATTGCTTTAGGTAGCATAGACATTTTCACAGTATTTGTTCTTCTAATCCATGAGCATGGAACATTTTTCCATTTCTTTGTATCTTCCTCCATTTCTTTCATGAGTACTTTATACTTTTCTGAGTATGGATTCTTTGCCTTTTTGTTAGGATTATTCCTAGGTATCTTATGGTTTGGTGTGCAATTGTAAATGGAATTGACTCCTTAATTTCTCTTTCTTCTGTCTTGTTGTTGGTATATAGAAAAGCAACTCATTTCTGTGCATTGGTTTTATATCCTGACACTTTAATGAATTCCTGTATGAATGAGTTCTAGCAGTTTTAGAGTGGAGTCTTTTGGGTTTTCCACATAAAGTATCATATCATCTGCAAAGAGTGGGAGTTTGACTTCTTTGCTGATTTGGATGCCTTTAATTCCTTTTTGTTGTCTGATTGCTGAGGCTAGGACTTCTAGTACTATGTTGAATAGCAGAGGTGATAGTGGACATCCCTGCCACGTTCCTGACCTTAAGGGAAAAGCTCTCAGTTTTTCCCCATTAAGAATGATATTCTCTGTGCATTTTTTCATAGATGGCTTTGATGATATTGAGGTATGTGCCCTCTATCCCTACACTGTGGAGAGTTTTGATCAAGAAAGGATGCTGTACTTTGTCAAATGCTTTTTCAGCATCTATTGAGAGTATCATATGGTTCTTGTTCTTGCTTTTATTAATGTATCACGTTGATTGATTTGTGGATGTTGCACCAACCTTGCAGCCCAGGAATAAATCCCACTTGGTCATGGTGAATAATCCTTTTAATGTACTGTTTGATCCTATTGGCTAGTATTTTGGTAAGAATTTTCATATCTGTATTCATTGGATATGGGTCTGTAATACTCCTTTTTGGTGGCGTCTTTGTCTGATTTGGGATCAAGGTAATGCTGGCCTCATAAAATGAGTTTGGCAGTTTTCCTTCCATTTGTATTTTTTGGAACAGTTTCAGGAGAATAGGTATTAATTTTCTTTAAATATTTGGTAGAATTCCCCTAGGAAGCCATCTGGCCATGGGCTCTTGTTTGCTGGGAGATTTTTGATGACTGCTTCAATCTCCTTACTGGTTATGGGTCTGTTCAGGTTTTCTGTTTCTTCCTGGTTCAGTTTTGGTAGTTTATACATCTCTAGGAAAATATCCATCTCTTCCAGATTGTCAAATTTGCTGGCATATAGTTGATCATAATATGTTCTTATAATGATTTGTATTTCTTCAGTGTTGTTTGTGATCTCTCCTCTTTCATTCATGATTTTATTTATTTGGGTCCTTTCTCTTTTCTTTTTGATTAGTCTGGCCAGGTGTTTATCAATCTTATTAGTTCTTTCATAGAACCAGCTCCTAGTTTTGTTGATTTGTTCTACTCTTCTTTTGGTTTCTATTTCATTGATTTTTCTGATTTTTTAATTTCTTTTCTTCTGCTGGGATTAGGTTTTCTTTACTGTTCTTTCTCCAGCTCCTTTAGGTGTAGGGTTAGGTTGTGTACTTGAGACCTTTCTTGTTTCCTGAGAAAGGCTTATGTCGCTATATACTTTTCTCTCAGGACCGCCTTTGCTGCGTTCCACAGATTTTGAACCGTTGTGTTTTCATCATCATTTGTTTCCATGAATTTTTTCAATTCTTCTTTAATTTCCGGTTGACCCATTCATTCTTGAGTAGGATGCTCTTTAGCTTCCAAGTATCTGAGTTCTTTCCATGTTTTTCTTGTGATTGAGTTCTAGCTTCCGAGCATTGTGGTCTGAATATATGCAGGGAATGATCCCAATCTTTTGGTACCGGTTGAGACCTGTTTTGTGACCCAGGATGGGGTCTATTCTGGAGAATGTTCCATGTGCAGTAGAGAAGAGTGTGAATTCTGTTGCTTTGGGATGGAATGTTCTGAATATATCTGTGATGTCCATCTGGTCCAGTGTGTCGTTTAAGGCCTTTATTTCCTTGATGATCTTTTACTTGGATGATCTGTCCATTTCAGTGAGGGGGATGTTAACATTCCCTACTATTATTGTATTATTGTCATTGTGTTTCTTTGATTTTGTTATTAATTAGTTTATATAGTTGGCTGCTCCTATGTTAGGGGCATAGATATTGAAATTGTTAGATCTCCTTATTGGACAGACCCTTTGGGTTTGATATAGTGTCCTTCCTCATCTCTTAGTATAGTCTTTGGCTAAAAATCCAATTTATCTGATGTAAGGATTGCCAGCCCAGCTTTCTTTTGATGTCCATTAGCATGGTAAATGGTTTTCCACCCCCCTCACCTTCAATCTGGAGGTGTCTTTGGGTCTAAAATGAGTTTCTTGTAGATAGCATATTGATGGGTTTTGTTTTTATCCATTCTGATCACCTGTATCTTTTGATTTGGGCATTTAGCCCATTTACATTCAGGGTAAGTATTGAAAGATATGAATTTAGTACCTTGTATTGCCTGTAAGGTTACTGTAGACTGTCTCTGTTCCTTTCTGGTCTACTACTTTCAGGCTCTCTCTTTGCTTAGACGAACCCTTTCAGTATTTCCTGTAGGGCTGGTTTGGTGTTTGCAAGTTTTTTTAATATTTGTTTGTGCTGAAAGCTTTTTATCTCTCCTTCCATTTTCAATGACAGCCTAACTGGATATAGTATTCTTGGCTGCATATTTTCTCGTTTTGTGCTCTGAATATATCATGCCAGTTCTTTCTGGCCTGCCAGGTTTCTGTGGCTAAGACTGCTTCCAATCTAATATTTCTGCCATTTTATGTTATAGACTTCTTGTCCCAAGCTGCTTTTAGGATTTTCTCTTTGTCACTAAGACTTGTAAGTTTTACTATTAGATGACAGTGTGTGGACCTATTTTTATTGATTTTGAGTGGTTTCTCTCTGCCTCCTGGATTTTGATGTTTGTTCCCTTGGCTATATTAGGGAAATTCTCTACTATAATTCACTGCAGTATACCTTCTGTCCCTCTCTCTCTTTCTTCTTCTTCTGGAATCTCAATTATTCTAATATTTTTTCGTCTTATGGTATACTTATCTCGCAAATTCTCCCTTCATGGTTCAGTAGTTGTTTGTCTCTCTTTTGTTCCGGTTCTTTATATCTGTCATTTGGTCTTCTATATCACTAATTCTCTCTTCTGCCTCATTTATCCTAGCAGTAAGAGCCTCCATTTTATATTGCACCTCATTAATAACTTTTTTCATTTCAGCTTGGTTAGATTTTAGTTCTTTTATTTCTCCAGAAAGGGATTTCATTTCTCTAGAAAGGGTTTTTCTGATATCCTCCGTGCCTTTTTAGAGCCCAGCTAGCATATTGAGAATTATCATTCTGAACTCTAGTTCTGATATATTACCAATGTCTGTATTGATTAGGTCCCTAGCCGTTGGTACTGCCTCTTGTTCTTTTTTTTTTGTGGTTAGCTTTTCTGCCTTGTTATTTTATCCAGATAAGAATATATGAATGAAGGAATAAAATACCGAAATGGTGGCAAAGATCCCAGAAAAATGTATGCTAACCAAATCTGAAGAGATCCAAAAGTGGGGGGAGAAGCAAGGGAAAAACAGAAATAAAAATTTAAAAATGAAAAAAGAAAATATATATCTATATGTATAAAGATATATAAATAAATAAATAAAATACACGTGCACGCATGCGCGCGCGCACACACACACACACACATATTAGACTGGTGAATAGAACAGAGCCACCCACATAATTTTGTGTGTATTTTGGTCTCTTAGACGAGACTACCTTCCAAAATTTTAAAGAAAGAAAAACTTACATATATAGAACAATAAGGGCAAGTACGATGAAGGGATGGAATATGACTGTAAAGATGAAAATTTTTAAAAAATTCTAAAAAAGGAATTGATAAGATAAATTGGTTGGAATAAGAAAGAAAAAAAATAGAGGAGGAAATGTGCTCAGGCTGGAGACTAGAAAAAATCCATGTGCTATTTTGGGTATATTTTCATCTATTAGAAGATATTGAGTCCCTAAATTAAAAAAAAACAAAAACCTATATGTATAAAAAAATGAGTCCAAATAAAATGGAGGGATAAAATATGAGCACAACACTGAAGGTTTAAAAAGATGTTTTTTTAAAGAAGCGTATTGTTAAGATAAACTAGTTTAAAAACTTTAAAAGAGGAATGATGTAAAGTTAAGAAAATAGAATAAGAGAAAAAAGAAAAGAAAAGAAAAATTTAACTTTGAAGGATTGAAGGATCATGGGGAAAAAGCCTGAATTTTATACGTTACTTTCCCCTAGCTCTGGAGTTCTGCATTTCTCCTTGATTGGTGAGCTTGGTCTTGTCTGGATGTTCTTGCTGATCTTCTCCGGGAAAGGCCTGTTGCAGTGACTCTCAAATCTCTTTGCCCGAGGCGGATTTGCAGCACCTTTGCAAGGGACCAGGCTAAGTAATCTGCTCGGGTTTGTTCTTGGAGCCTTTGTTCCCTGAACGCTTTCCTTAGAGCTCTGGAGGACAGGTATGAAATTGGGGCCTCCCAATCTCTGGCCCAGAGGAGCTGAGAGCTTGGGGCCCTAGTCCTCTGTACACCCTCAGAGATAAGTAGATAATCACTCCTGTCTCCCTGGTCTCTGGCAATACTCCAAGCTCACCCAGCCTGTGACTGAGTGTTTCTATCTCTGGCACACAGCCTTGTTTGTAGTCTCCAAGCCCAGCAGATTCCTGCTGCATGCTCCTGCACCAGTTCTCCCAGAGGAGGAAGGTGAGTTTCCCCAGATCTGCCACCTCTGGGGTCCCTGCTCGAAGAGCAGTGGTCTGACTGTGCCTTGGATCATGGTTTATGGTAACCATGATCTGAAAGCTCACTCTTCGGCTTTGTCTCTGTAGTCAGCTTTCCTGCTCTGATACCTGGCAGCTCTGCCACACTCAGATACCCCTGATCTTTTTGTGACCCATCGGACCTGAGACCACACTGTCCCCCTGAGGGCTCCACCCCTGTTTAGCCTCAGGAGCAATGTCCCTCAGTGGAGCAGACTTCTAAAAGTTCTGATTTTGAGCTTCCCTGCTCTGCCGCTTGCTGGGAGCTGGCCCCTCCTCCCACAGTCTATCATCCCATTGCTTCAGATTCACGTCTCTGCACGTCCTACCTTCCCCAAAGTGGTCGATTTACTGTTCCTAGAATTGTTGCTCCTCTTCTCTTGGATCTCCTGTTGAGTTTGTAGGTGTTCAGAATGGTTTGATTTGATATCTCGCTGAACTTCTGAGATCTGATGTCATTTCAGTCTTGTAGTCTTCCGCCATCTTGCCTCTCACTCTCATTTTTCTATCTTATTTTAAACATGTCTGTAAAATATGAAAAGGTACATTTTATTCAACTTCATAAATGTTATGTTCCCTTAGTATATAAAATCATATTCTATTCTAGTGCAGATTGCTGATAAACCTAAAAGCAAAATTGACTTTCACATGTGTTAGAGATTCTCAAATGCTGGCTAGTTTGTTAATATGAGCAAAACAATTTAGCAGAGTTTTGTCATATATATTGACATGCATTAGGTTTCAAGATATATATCTTGAAACCTAACGCATGTCAAAATATTTATTTCTTAAAACCTCTAGGAAACATTAGAAACATGGAAAGGGAGAAATATATTCAGGTTATATACAGAAAAAAAATAAGAAAGTATTTATTTGAAGGGAAAAGTGATGTGGGCCTTTTATAGTACCACCCCCCTCCCAAAGAGCTATAAAATAGGAGAAACTGTATCAACTAACTTAATTGCTTAATTTGATTTAAGAAGTTACATCTATAACATTAAACACTTGTGTATGTTTTTGTGGGGTTTTTTTCCTGCAAGAACTAGGGGTGAATTCTTTTTTTAACAGGCCAACTGATGGGGTGAGACATTCAACTTGGGATCATTAAATTGATGGCTTCTGGCTGGCAGTTGATATATTCTGTATCTTCTTCAGTCCAGCTGTATGGAGTGGGTGGCATGGACTTGTTTAATAGAGTCACATGTACTCCGTTTATATTCCTTTTCCTTGCTTGACTTAATTTGTGTTTGAAATGGTTGAAGTTATTCTCAGTGAGCTGGATTTTTAAGCATTAGCAGAGCTTCCATATGTTTTTGCAGATAAGTTGCACATGTAAGTGTTTTCATTACAAATGAGTACTTATTTTCTGAATTAAATTGTTATTTTGTTATTATATAAAGTTTACTGTGATTACTGAGGAAAATTCACAGAATACCTAAGACCACAAAGAGGAATCTAAAAATAATCTATTTCCCACCCATCCCCAAACAACCAAGAGTATTGCTTTGATGTATTTCCTTCACAGTGTCCTCACCACTTCATTTACACAGTTTGGGTCACACCATCTAGATGATATAGTATCCTGCTTTCTTAATTTACATAATAAACAATACACATAGCATTAAATATTACTTTAAATCATGACTTGTAATGATTGCATGCTATTTTGGCATTTGGGATAAATATATCTAAGTAGTTTGTGTAATCAGCCATTAAATTGAATACATTCATCAAATTTCTGATTGAATTGGCAAAGGCATTAATTAGCAGAATCTTACATATTTGGTTTTATGTCTATACCCATGTATTGTTTTCTAAAAAGATAAAATGTTGAACTTATAGAAGAGGATGCCTCACATGTCTACAGTTGCATGTTTGTGTCTATGTGTGTGGGTATGTATATATATATATGTATATATATATATATATATATTTGGAATTTAATTTTATTTTTCCATGTAAATGTCATTCCTTAAGATTAAATTTTATACATTTTGCTTTATTTTTTTAAATTTCAAGCATATATTTAGGGTTTTGTATATTCTTATAATTCATGAATTCTTTGTTCTTTTACAATATTTTATCAGCCAGATTTTGCTGCTGAGGTAAACACTGTTGACTGAAACTGTACTTCTTCAAATTTAATTAAGTATCCAGAGGTACCTCATTTCTTACAGAATAAAACCCTATTATTTGTTTCTCTAACAGTATATTGTACTCTGATCCCAGGTGGTTTGGATAATCCATGTCTGTTTGACAACCCAAATATTTATTAGATAAAAGTAAAAATAGGGGTGCCTAGGTGGCTTGGTTGGGTTAGCATCTGACTCTTGATCTCAGCTCAGTTCTTGATCTCAGGGTTGTGAGCCCCTGAATTGGGCTCCAAAAAAAAAAAAAAAAAGAAAGAAAGAAAGAAAAATAAAAATAATTTTGGACATGTGAAAGTAAAACAGATAAGCAGATTTAAAACTCATATTAATTTTTTTGAAATCTTTTCCAGCTTCAATTTGACTTAGTAATTCGGTTGTCTCCTGATCTTCTTTTCTAAGCCATTTGATTGGCTAGTGGCTAGAACAGGCTGATCCTAGTAAAAACCAATAGAATCGCTGTTCAGATTCCAATGAACTCCTAAATTCTTTTTAGAATGCTTTGGTGTGGTTGATTTTATAGCAGAAATATTTTCACACTCAAATATCATAGCAGCTCTGATGCTACTAAAAACTCTCCCAATATGTTAGTGAAAAGATTTTCTTAAATATGTAAAGCCACAGGAGCCAGAATGCAGAGGACAACAATAACAAAAAAAGCTGTGAATGGGACAGAACAGAGGGAAAATGGCTATTGATTCAGCAACTGCAGGAAAGCACTGAGCACACTGAAACACTGTAGTGAGGTCAGGAAGCAATGCAGTTCACACCATCGGCACCCCAATAAGCTTGGGAATTTGAGGATTAGTTATCTTGGGATGTAAGGATACATGTGAAGTAAAAATGGAAGGAATTGGATCAAAGGGTATTTAAGAAATAATCTGATCCCCCAATTTCCAGCCTAACCCACGAATAACTGGGCAACTGTCCCTTTTCTAGCATAGCAAAAGATTCTCTGAGATTATTCTCTGGAGGGGGAAAAATATGGCATCTCAATAGGATACAGGGTATAATTGAGGGCTGATCACAAAGTAATTAAATAGGGCTTATGCGATAACATGACGACTCTCAGTTTTCCCCTTTACTTGGTCCTATGACCCTGACAAAGTGTGAGGCCATCTGATCAGCACCATCATTTACCCTCTGCTTTTCCCATTTATCTGTCATGTGGTTACTGACCACATGTCATTTAATCACTATAAGCAGTATACGTATGGAGAAAACAGTATTGTGAGATAGAAGTTGGCAAAATTGGTTGTTAAAAAGGGGTTTTGAGTTTGGATTCTTGGTTTTGATCCCAGTTAACCCATTGGCCGCTCTTAGCCTCGTTTTTTATGCTTACGAGTTGTATGAAATATTAATAATAGCTAGTTACATTCTTAGGCCTTTTATGATTCTGACAGAAAATCTTACCAAAAATGGCTTAAGAAAAAAAGGCATGCATTGTTCCCATAACTGAAAAGTCCATAGGTAGTTCTGAGTTTGGATGTCATTGGATGTGGTATCCAGTTTTCTTTATCTCTTAGCTCGACTGTAGTATTTTGTATAGGTAGATTTCTTGCTCCTCACGTTAAGTCCACTTATCCTCAGTACTACATAATTCAAGGTTCAAGTCCAGTGGGAGAGAAGCAAGCTTCCGCCTGTTTCCTAAGAATTACTAGGATTGGACATATAAAAACCTTATCATAAGTACATTCTTGAACCAATCACTATAGCCAAAAGCCCATAACTGTCTAAGTCTTTTACTTATATCTTAACATGCTCTTTCTATAAAATTACCAGTGCATGCGTGTCCTCCTTCCCTTCTTCTGTTCCAAACCTGGACATCCTAGCTTCTGCTCACAGCTTTACTTCATCTCATGCCTTGCCAGGACTCATAATTTACACTTTGAAAATACTGAGCTATTTATTATACCCCGACCCCCCACTAAGTCTGCTGTTTCCTGCCTTTGCTTAGACTGGAATCCCATACTCAACCGGATATCCATTCTGTCTTCCTTCATAATTCTTACTTGTTCTGCAAGATTCGCTTCAGGTGTTATGTCCTTTATGAACTCCCCTGAAAACCCTAGGCATCTCATTGTACCATCTCTGTGCACTGAGTTTATTTCAGTCTTACAGTTCACGCTGTTATTTTGAAGACTCTGTTTATGTGTCTGTCTCTCCCAAAAGCTTGAGATATATTCAAGGATAGGGACAGCATCCCATTCACCCCTGTACCCCCAGTTTCAAATGCAGTTCTTATTACAAAATATACATCTGTTGTCCTGAAACCCCATTTTGTCTTGGGCATCTTGTATTATATAGTGACCTACACATAATATCAAGATGGTTTTTACCATGTCTTATCTGATTTTATATTTTCAGCATCTAACACTGAGCCTAGTACATTTCTATTATGCAACAAATATTTATATAAATGAATGAGTGTGTGAATGAATGAATTTATGCTTTATTTTGTGGAGAGTTTCTTTAAAACATAGGTCTAAAAAGAAGCATGTATTTAAGGATGTTAACATTTGACGACTTTGTGGAGAAGAATTATCATGTATGAATGTCTTTTGCAACCATATGATCCAGAATTTTGCTATTTGCCTCTTTTTTTAAAAAAAATTGAGATGTAATTGACATGTAACATTTTATAAGTACAATCTGTTGATTTTACTCTAGCAGGTGGTCTTTTTAAAAATATTTTGACCAGGACACTCAAACCAGAAACTTAAAGATTTATTTATTTATTTGAGAGAGAGAGAGAGAGCCACGAGTGGGAGGGGCAGAGAGAGAAGAGAGAATCTCAAGCAGACTCTGCTGAACATGGAGCCTGGTGGTGAGGCTCAATCTTAGAACCCTGAGATCACAAAATGAGCTGAAACGAAGAATCAGTTGCTTAACGGATTGTACCACCCAGGTATCCCTCAAACCAAAACTTAAATAGCAAAATATAATACTAGGATATCCAAAGGCAGTTTTCTTCAGAAGTTCTGAAGTGTGGGGTGTCTGGGTGGCACAGTTGGTTAAGTGTCTGCCTTCAGCTCATATCATGTTCCTAGGGTCCCAGGATTGAATCCCACCTGGGCTCCTCACTCATCAGGGTGTCTGCTTCTCCTTCTCCCTCTGCCTCCAAGTTGTGTTCTCTCTCCTCAGTATTCTCTCTCTTTCTCTCAAATAAATAAATAGTATCTTAAAAAAAAAAAAAAGGTCTGAAGTATGTTTTGATTTTGTCTAAAATAGCACAGAACTGATCTCTGAGTTTAGAAAATTTATAGAGTGGGGGTGCCTGGGTGGCTCAGTGGGTTAAAGCCTCTGCTTTCGGCTCAGGTCATGATCCCAGGGTCCTGGGATTGAGCCCCACATCGGACTCTCTGCTCTGCAGAGAGCCTGCCTCCTCCTCTCTCTCCCTGCCTGCCTCTCTTGCCTACTTGTAATCTCTGTCTGTCAAATAAATAAATAAAATATTAAAAAAAATTTATAGAGTGAAAGTATGGACTTTCAAAATTTGGTGTATATATAGTTTATATTAATATATCTGGGGAAATATAATTGTATGTGTATAGACATTTTTACATTTCTTAAGTTATTCTGCAATGTCATTTTTTGTTTACTCCTTGACCCTAATTCTGTGAAATCAGGATAGTTGTTAAAAAGACTTATTCTATATTAAGAAAGCTCAGTAAAGTTAACTGAACTTCTTATAATTAAATGACAAGGTTAAAAGTGAACTCAACTTGATTCTTATCTAAGCCAAGTGTCAGCAACTTCTTTCTGAAAAAGGTCAGGCTGAAAATATTTTTAAGCTTTGTAGAGTAAGAGGCAAAATCAAGAAATTGATTGGATGATGAGAGAAAAAAATTGCTGCAAGCCTTTTAACTATGTAAAAATATAAAGGACATTCTTAGCTCATGGGTTTATAATTTGAATTTGGTCCATAGCCATGGTTCGCTGACTCTTGTTCCAAGGCATTTTTAAGCCTGGTATTTATTCTCTGTATGTTTGCAAGGGCTGCTGAAACAACTGTAAATTGGGTCGCTTAAACAATAGAACTGTATTGTCTCACAGTCCTGGAGGCTAGTATTGAAGTAGAAAACCTAGGTGTTGTTAGGTTTAACTCTTGAGGGTCTTGTGGGAGGGACCTGTCCTAGGCCTCCCTCTCGGTCTTGAATTTGCTGTCATCTCTCTTTCACATTGTCTTCCTTTGTGTGTATCTCTGTCCAGACTTCCCCTTCTTATAAGAATACAAGTCATATTGTATGAGTGCATACCCTAATGACCTCACTTTAACTAAGTAGCTTTGTAACTAAGTAACTAAATAACACTTTAACTAAGTAACCCACCTCCAAATCCGGTCACATTCTGAAGTGATGGGGGTTAGGACTGGGACATTGGCTGGAGGAGGGGAATGGCAAACCGGTTGTTCACCCATAACACCTTCATTCTCTTTGTGCTACATCAAAGCCCATGGCTAGTAGGAGGCAAAGTAACAAGTATCAGACTTGTGTCTCCCTCTTTCTGTCCTTCTAAAGTGAAAGCCATAGCTTCTCTCTCAGCACCCCTGCTGCACAGTAACAGATAAATAGAACTCAACAGAGAAAATGGAAAGACGACCCTGTATGAGTGGCTGCCTCCACCTTACAAAACACCCAGAAGAAAATGGGGCAGAGTATCAGTCATCTGAATGCTTCATCATTTTAGCAAAAGGACAGTAATATTTATAAAAATCAATTATAAGGAAAAGATATTCATTTGGGTCATATTTCTGATAAATAGGCTGCTGGTTAAGAGCTTTAGCTCTCTGGTTCTCTAAGTATATGAAGAATAAGACTCACACAAATCATATCCTCCTGTGTCCAAGCAGCAGACAGAATCGACTCTAAAATCAATCTGTCATTTGAAGTCCCCAGCTGGGACTGTGCCTTGTTGGGAGGTGTCACGCGTTTTGTAGCCAGAGCTCTCTCAGCATGCACAGCCTACATATGATTGAGCCCTACAGCCAGGCCAAGGATGGGTTAGCACAGGAATTCTACAAGGTTTTTTTTAGTGAAAATACTGTGTGAGGTTCTTTCATATAATGACCTAGATTTATAGTTTACCTACCTGAGACTGTCTTTAGAAAAATTACCCCATAGTCATCAATTTTTAAAGAAATATGCCTCAAAATAATGCATGGTATCCTCCCTTTTTGATATCTTAATTCACCTGCCATTGATCAATGCATTATTTTCATGACTGATGACTTTTTTTTTTTAAGATTTTATTCATTCATTTGACAGAGAGAGTTCACAAGTAGGCAGAGAGGCAGGCAGGGGTGGGGGGGCAGGCTCCCTACTGAGCAGAGACGCGCGATGCGGGGCTCGATCCCAGGACCCTGAGATCATGACCTGAGCTGAAGGCAGAGGCTTAACCCACTGTGCCACCCAGGCATCCCAGATGACTTTTTTTTTCTTTTATCAGCAAAGAAGTCAGTGTTTTTTGGTATTTGTTGTTTGATATTTAGTATTTACTATTTGCTGCAGCATTTCAAACCAATTTCAGTAGGACTGTTGTAGTATACATAAGATAATATACAAAAGTATCTTATGTAGTGCCAAGAACAAGTCCCCCTTTGTCTTCCCAGAAGAAAATGTTGAGTTGATTTTTATTTTGAGAGAGAGAGAGAAAGAGAGTGAGTGGGGAGGGGCATCAGGAGAGGGAGAGAATCCCAAGCCAGTTCAGTCCTACAACCCTGAGACCATGACCTGAGCCGAAATCAAGAATCGGATGCTTAACCAACTGAGCGACTCAGGTGCCCCAAGTTGGTTTTTTAAAACACTCACTTCTCTACAAATAAGAAAACAAACATGAGGCTTCTTTAATTAGAGAATAGTTAGATACCCTGGTGCACTGATCATACCTCTAGAATGGAATCCTCTTCAAAGTGAACACATAAGTGACTAGGCCTGTCCACCAGATGGAATTTCCATCACTTCCATGGAGGATAGTGAGGGTTACTCACTTCCCTGCATATGGCAGAAAGGGAAGGAGACTTAACATTCACCTAACCACATAAGAGAAGCTGTGCTAAGTGCTTTGTATTAGTAGTCGAAGATACTGTATTCTGCATTTTTCATATAAGGTAACTGAAGCATGGAGAGCAAACATATTATATTATTAAATGTGTTTAGTTTATATTTTAATACCTTATGAACACGTTCCTTCCTCCACACACATACATATCCTGTTGACAATAGAATCCCAAAGTATACCCACATGGGCTTTCTTTTCTGACATTTCTGACTAGAGCAGTTTAGGGATAGGTTATAGTTCAGATTCTTCTCACTTAAAATTATCTTTTCCAGAGTAGATATTGATGGTGTGGGTTGAAGTCTAAAAGTACGAAGGGCTAGTGGAAGGTGGAAAAGGAGAATGCCACATTCCCTTGACAAGCAGGCGGCAGTAGTAGAACAGGCCTCTTTCTCTCATTTTCTAAAGATCCCCAGGAACCCTTTTATAAAATTAAGTTGTCTGTGTGATACATAGAGTGAGCCTTAAGTTAACTTTTAAATGTTTTCTCTCTTCAAACATGTTTTTACAATAAATTTTTGCCTGCATAAATGTTCTCTTTTGGATTAAATGCTTCCTCACCACACTTTCCTTAACCTTTTGACTCCATTGTTACTGTAATAACAGCAGCTCATTAACACAGTGGCATCAGTATTGATTATGATTTTAGATTTTATCTTTTCCTGTTATAGTTTAGTGTTTTTTTCTAAAATAGATCATAACCATTGATTGGCTGCTGCCTTGGAGTTTTTCCAAGATATCGGGGTCCCGGTAAGATAATAGTGTTGAAATTGTCACTTAGGGACCCTGGACTTTTTTCTCCTATTGCAGTGCTCTGTTTCACAGAGGACAATCTGTGTAGTCTTTAATATGGAATTAATCACAAAAGTCAAGTGCATACTGCAGGTACAATCAGCACCATCTAATTATCTCAAACTTGTTTGTCATATGACTTTATTTAGCAGAGCACATGCATAGGATAATAACAAATAGGCTAATTCAAAATCCTGTCACCCACCAGCAATTTAGCAATCCTAAATGGAGTCTGGTGTGTTTTAGAGATTATATATGTATGTGACAAGCTAGCAGGTATGAAGAGGAAAAGCAACAAGGCAGAAAATAAAGCAGTCTGAGTTTGATTTTTTCTTCCTCCCTCAGGGAAAAAAACCCATCAAGTTATAGGAGCCTTTGTTTAATGTATATATGAAACATTCAGTTATTTACATTGTTATAATATCTCTAATATATGATGAACTGTATTGCACTGTAATATGTTAAGAGAGAGTGAGGTTGATTTTTCAGATTCAGAGGAATGTTCTTTTTTTGAAGGACTATTTATTGGTCAGAGTCAATAAATACTATGAAACCTTTCATTATTGCCAATAGATAGGTCCTGCTAATGAGCCTATTCGTTCAGCTCTGCAAGGTTCAGGGTGGGTCTAGTGCAGACACAGTTCTCGGTGCTCAGCACAGCTGGAGGGCCTCAAGCTGCTGATTGCAACCTTTATGGGATGTGAATGGCAGGAGATGAATAAGGAGAATGTAGTCTGTAGTCAGTGTCCCTCTCAGCTTCTATCCTCCTGACCGTCTCTTGCTCACTGTCAACAAGCATTCACTCTCCTGGTCTCTTGCTGCTTTCTCTTTGAACCTCCTGGCCTAGACCTATTTACACACAGGGGAAACTTGATGGGGGCAGATCTTGAAGTGGGGGAAAGTCTTTTCTGAGGTGCTCCCTTTCCTATGTGGAAATGATTCTCTCTCGCTCTGTTCCAGGAGAAGGGCATAGAGCTACTGGTTATCCCCCTCGGAGTCAGGCATCTCAGTGCTGAGTCCTCCACATTTACTGGTCCCTTTCTCTTTGTAACCCATACTGTGTATTTCTGCTTCTGACCACACCACAAAGACAATTTTTCCTTTCCTTTCCTTCCTTTCCTTTCCTCTCCTCTCCTCTCCTCTCCTCTCCTCTCTTCTCTTCTTTCTCTTCTCTTCTTTTTCTTTTCTCTTCTCTTCTTTTTTTTCTATTCTCTTCTCTTCTTTTCTTCTTTTGTCTTCTCTTTTCTTTTTTATTTTAGAGGTGGGGGATGTAGAGGAGCAGACAGAGAGGGAGAGGAAGAGAATCTTATGCAGGCTCTCTGCTGAGCATGGAGCCCAACTCAGGGTTCGATCTCATGACCCTGAGATCTTAACCTGAGCCCAAATCAAGAGTTGGATGCTTAACTGACTGAGCCACCCAGGTACCCCCACAAAGATAATTTTTCATTTAAAAATGCCAAAATTCCTACAGACAAGAAGGTTAGTTAACTATTTCCCTGGTCACTATTTGATTTAGCTCATTCTCTGGCATATCCACATTTTCGAATATAAATGCATGGGCTAATGAAGTTGTTTACCAATTTAATGACCTGTTTTGAAAATGTCTGTGTACAAGTTCTAGGAAAAACATGTTCTTTTATTTTTTTAATTAATTAATTAATTTATTTATTTATTCATTTTTGACAGACAGAGATCACAAGTAGGCAGAGAGGCAGGCAGACAGAGAGAGGGGGAAGCAGGCTCCCTGCTGAGC
>PISX010013874.1:0-55010 GCA_004024625.1 Mellivora capensis | reverse complement strand
TACATTCTCCTGTTGAATTAATGCTCAAAAGAAAGGACTTGAAATGGTTCACTGGTTGCTTTTATTCCTTCTATACAATTTTTGGTATCCATGTAGCTTTTGGAGGACATAGAATTTAGAAAAATATGTAAAAAACAAAACAAAAGCAATCAGAAAAATGAATATTAAGAACACAGTAAGATACTAGTACAAATACAGTGAGTTGCTTAAGAGAAGAGAGTGGTTACTAGAAGCAAACTATGCTGGTACCCTGCCCTTGGACTTCCAGCCTCCAGATACGTGAGAATATAAATTTCTATTGTTAAGACACCCAATCTATGGCATTTTGTTATAGCAACCCAGATTGATAATACAGAACAAATCTACAATAATACACTGAAAGGAGGAATGTGAAAATCTTTACCAATGTTAAAGAAATTTATAAAATACTATTTGAAAAGAAGCAGGATTTTTTTCCTCCTAATTTTTGTAATGAACAAAACAAAAAAGATATATTGTCCTGGAGAAAATATACAAGACAAAGCAACAGGTGCCGTACAGCAAAGTACAGTAGAAATATATCTCCCATATTTAATACTCAAATAAATTGTCTAAAAATCCACACATTATGATAAATAAAATCATTTTTTATCAAGTTTTCAAATAATATTCCATTTTTGCCCTAAAAATAAAACTTATATTATTTGAGACCACACAAATACAGGCATATAGTTTTGTCAGTAAACTTATCCATGGAAAACAAAACTATTTCTGAAAACTGCTTTTTCATAGATGTGTGCTTATTTCCTAACAAAGTAATATTGTAAAAGTTTTACAGTAAACTTTTACTCATCCATTACATTTTACTATACTCTTCACTAAATTTTTCCAAAGTGAGTGTACAAAATCATCATTTCAAAGTAATTAAGGCTCAGAGAAGTTGAATTACATATTCAAACAAGTGCAGATGAATTGAATATAAATTCTAGATTTATTAAATATAGGCTACACCAGATTTCACTGGCTAGAAATCAAACTTACCTCTGAACAAGTTGTTCTAGTCTAGAATTGGAGTGATGATTATGGCTGATTAGCTTTCCACAGAGGTTTCAAGACCACCAGCCTCTAACTCCTAGGGGTGCCTCCTGATGACGCTTGTATACCTCACTGTACCCCCATTCCTGTTACTTTAGGTTTCCTCTTACCAGTGAATTCTCATTGTTTTCTGTATAAGTACTATGGCATCAAATGATGTTTTGCTATATTGTGTGGCTTCAGAATAGTAAAATAAAGCCTTGGGGTTGGTGATATTTAAGTTAAAAACTGAATGCTGACTGATTATCATCAAGTTCATCTCTAAAGTGGAAATAAACATGTCCTCCCTTAAGGTTTGATTTGAAGATAATTGAAAGTATTTGCGAAATACCTAGCATAGAGACTAGTATGAAGACTGCCCAATAGATAAAAAAGTATTGCTATTAAGACTGATTTAATATCAAATTTGATTTAGTGTTTATCTAGAAACTGCTTATTAGAACACATCACAATGATTATTCAAACCTTGCCTATTAGAAAATGCCTAATTTTACATTTAAAATTCTGAGATGATTACTAACTCATGAATATTTATTGAAAGACTTAGTAATCTTTAAAGTAAGTGACCTCTTAAGAAAATAACTTACAGAAATATTTCTATTTTAACAGTTTTTCATTTTCTCTCTTTTGTTATTTACTCTCTTTTGAGTGTTAATCTAGTAATATAAATATGTGTGATGACACAAACAACGTAATTAAATCATAAAACCAGAAGTCTAATTGTTGAGGATTAAGAATATATTTAAAACCATTCATGTAGGATTATATAAATGCCTTTAGCTAATGATTAAACACGATTGGTGGAAATTAACTCATCCATATAATTTTTACCCCATTTTGAAATTGTAGTGGATTGTAAACAGCAAAGATGGAGTATTTGCCTTTATAAAACTTATAACCCTAATATTTTGTAACAGACCTACTTCACTTCTTGAGGAAGTGACTCCTGTTGTGATATTTATTTGAGCAAGTTTTCTCAGGTCACTGACTGTTAAATGAATCTAGTTAAGTAAGAGTAATGCATGTTAAAGATTTAAGAATTCCTTACCACACACTGCATTAACTTTCTTGCCCAATATTTCCACTTGCAGAGAAGTTTCCGGTTCTCAGATGTAGCATGCTGTAATAATTGATTATTTATATAACTTTTTGACTCTGCTGCACATAGCTTAGGAGGTCTAGCCCTTACCCTCTCTGTTCCCAGTTTGTATAACATAAGTACTTTTATCTTTCTCATAGAGGTTATAGGAAATAATATAAGTCTATGTATATAAGACTTGAATAATAATAAAAAAAGAGGAATGGTATGATTTTAATATATTGTCAGTATAATAGCCATCTCCAGAACTTATTTATTTTAATATTGCCTCTTTTGAATTCTTTTTTTTTTTAAGATTTTTTTTTAAGGTCATCTCTATACCTAATGGGGGCTCGAACTCACAACCCTGAGATCAAGAGCTTCACGCTTCACCAACTGAGCCAGGCAAACACCCTGTATTCTTAATGTTTCTTTTTATCTAACAGAGATGACCCAACCTAGTTTCTTTCCTTTTTGCCTTTTTTATATCCTCATAGAGGTAAGATTAATGTTCTATGTCAGTAAAGGAATTGGCTTAGGTTTCTAGTATTTTAATTTTCTTATATTAAATAAATAAACTGTACTTAAATTATAAATAATCTAAAATTATTATGGGTAATGAGAGGTATAAATAAATTTGCATGGTATTATTAAAAAGAATAAAACAGAAATGTAAATGAAATTAACTCCATCTGGCTTGAGTATTGATAAAGGCATGTATGATATTTATAGACTTGATTTTAATTATTCATAAATACAGATTCTATAACTGTATAATAACTTGAGGAATGTAGTAAGTTATAATAATTGTATATGATTTATAATGATTGTGTATATAGTTTTTGTGTTACAAGGACATTATCACTTGGAATAAAGAAGTGTGGTTTTGGCCCCTGAATGTTTTTGATATATTTGTTTTCTAATGTACTATAACTAAGACCTGCTTTTTATAGGACATTAACAAGTGCCGGTAAAGACCTGCAAGATAATTTCCTGAAGGCTCTGGCAGTGAGAGAAGAAGACAATCGCAATGGAAAAGTGAGCGTGAGTACATTTTATCCAATAGCTAAAAATGTATGCATTAAAGGCACAGTTGGTATTAATAATATAGGTTTTAATTCTTCCCTGAGAAGTAATTCATGATGGATATGATATGGCTCTTTGTCTTATATATTATACAAAGTATGTGGAAAAAAATTTTATTCCCACTTACATCTATAGAAGTACCCATATGGTGAAAAAAAAATGATTTCATACAACTATTGTAGAGAAAATGCATTGGGACAGTGGTTGTCGTCTTCAACATTGTGCTAGTCTTCTGTTGAAACTTGCTACTTCTTTTCAGCCCAGCTTGCTAGTACAGTCCTCCAAGTCACATCATCCACTGTCCCCCAAGTTTTGCCCTGTGCCTACCTAACTTGATTTTGTGGTACCTTCAGAAGATAGTCCTGTAGTTTGCCTTGTAATCCTACCTTGGGAGATGTTATAGAAACCACATAATGGAGAGATAGAACTTTTGATCATCCAAGGAAAATATGGTCTTGCTTTATTAAAATGTGTGCTAAATCAAATATGTAGTTTTTAATGTTATTTGGAATACATATTTACTTTTACCTTTTGTTAATATAATATTAGTGATAACAGTCTTCTGTAGGTTTTAAAAAGGCTCTAAGTCAAGGATTAAAAAAGGCAAATACTCATGCTCAAACTGTAATAAATGTCTTACAGAAAAGTAATCATAAGTAGTGTGATAAAAAGTTTAAAATAGCAACAGAAAAATATGTGTATAAGGTGGTCTTTTTTACCAAGGTTTTCTTGAAAAGTAGTTGGAATTTTTCCAACAGGACTCTTGAAAATTTCACATGCAGACAAAATCCTCAATATACTTCATAGAGAGAAAAATTCATACTTTCCTTAGATACTTTAATATAATGAACTGGGCTTGAAATCAGGGAAAGTTTCTTGGGGGAGGTGGACGAGTGAGATTGAAGAAGTGAAGTTGGAAACATGGATAGAGACTAGACTCTGGAGGGCCTTCTAAACTGCAACAGAAAAGTTTAAAATTTATCTGACTCTTAATAGAAAGAGCAGCTACAAAGGCAAAATGTAAGATGTCATGGGAATCATGATAAGGACTTTCAGGAAGGGACATATGATCATTAGTGATCAAACAAGATAAGGATTATGAAAGCTTTCATATAAATTTAAAGTATATACTTGACAAGAACAAATTTCATCTATTCCATAACCTGGTTCCATAAGGTTGAAAAAATGGCCCATGATTAGACAGTAAACCAATAAATCAATAAACACAAATCGCTTTCGAGACCCTAAATCCACGTTTTAACCACAGTGGTATACTTCCTCTCAAAAATATCTTTTTAAGTCTTTCTCTCCTCTTGGTATTTCCTTTAATAATGAGTGACAGACTCATCCATTCATCTACCCATATAGAAGCATGTCAGTTACTGTAGACTCCCTATTCTCTCTCACTCGAATGAACCACTAATTTCTCCAAAATATAAATCAAATTATTTCACTTTTCACCATCTCAACTATCACTTACTTTGATTCAAACTACCATTATATCTTAAGGAAATTACTATAATGGTCTCCTAAATGATACACCTATGTATTTTCTTACCCGGCTCCCATCCACTTGCCAATCACTCAATAGATTTTCTTGTGCATCTGCTCACACCTGAAACTGTTTTCATTCCTGGGACACTGGGGTACAACAGAATCCAAGACCTTGAAGAGTTTACATTTTAGAGAGGGAGATAGGAAATAAGTAAGCAAAATGAAAATGGAAAAACTAACTTCATCTCTGGATAGGTACTATGGAGAACATAAAAGTAGAAAATCGAGTAGGAAGAGATTGAATAGAGTAGTTGGTTGATTTAGCTAAGGTATACAGGAAAATCACTTTGAGGAGGTGACATCTGTTGGGACCTCAATGACATGAAGAAGATAGCCACAGAATTTGAAGGTAGAGACATCCCAAATAGAAAAGGATTTGAGAGGGAGCGACATCCCAAGAAAAAGGAACAGCCTGAGATAATCGTAGTCATGACATATTCAAAAGATGGTAAGAAAACCAGAATGGTTGGAATATATTTATTGAAAGAGATTATAGAGACAGGTGAGATCAGAGAGGAAATCAGGAGCCAGATCATAGGGATTTTAAGGAATTTTGGTTTTATTCTTTAATTTTAATTTTTATATTCTTCTATGTTAAACTAGACAGTCAGTGGACAACTTAAATAGAGAAGTGACCTAATCTTGTTTACACTTTAGAAAGACTGATCTCACTGCTGCTGCGCAGAGTGGAGGATGTGGGAAGCAGGTCTCGAGATAGGTAAAGATGTAAGATAGGGAGCTTTTGTAATCAACCAGCAAGAGACGAAACTGAACAACAGGATGGTGCTAGCAGAGATGGAGCGAAGTTACTGAATCGTGTCAGTGTTTCAGAAGCAGAACAAATAGGACTCATTGATGTATCTGATGTGGAATGTTAAAGAAAGGAAAGTAGGGCGACTACTCAGTTTTTGGCTTGAACAAGGGGTAAATGTTGGTGCTACTCACTGTGACAGGAGAACTATTGAGGAATGCTCATTTCAGTAATCAGTAATGAAATTGTGCTGTGTTGGCAGTATTAACTTTATGACACTTATTAGATACTCAAGTAGAGAAGCTGATTGTCTTTTACACATATTGCTTCGGAACTTAGGGGAGAAGTCTTGGTTAGAATATAAATCTGAAACACACCAATACCTAAGTGGTATGTAAAGTCGTGGGCTTGCAAGTATTTGTTAAGTAGAGCATGTCAGTAAAAGAATGAGGTTCTATGACAGGTCTTTACAGTACCCAACATTTAGAGATCCAGAATGTGTGAAAGAGCCAGCAACTGATACTGAGAAGTAGCAAGTAGGAGAAAAGTCAGGTGGGAGCCATGCTCCAAACCGGAAGAAGAAGCAATTCCAAAGGAAAGAATGCTCACCATGTCAAATGCTGCTGAGAGGTTAAATAAGGTGATGCATTCATTTTCCCCTGGCTGCCATAACAAATTACTATAAATTGGGGGCTTAAAACAGTAGAAACTTAGTTTTTCATAGTCCTGGAGGCCAGAAGTCTGAAATTAAGATGTTGGCAGAACCATGTTCTCTCTAAAGGATCTACGGGAGAATCTCTTCTAAGCCTTTCCCTTAGTTTCTGGTGTTCCTGGAAATCACTGGTGTTCTTGGGTTTGTAGATACATCACTCTAATCTGTGCTTCCGTCATCATTTGCATTCTCCCTCTGCACCTGTGTTCTGTCTTCTGTTCTTATAACAACACCAATCATATTGGATCCTCCTCTCCAATTGGGTGTGGCCTAATCTTAGTTTTATTACATCTGCAAAGATCTTATTTCCAAATAAGGTCATATTCATAGGTACCAAGGGTTAAATCCTCAACATATCATTTGGGGAGGAACATAATTCAACCTATAACAAATGATAAAAAGTTTGACATTGTTTTTGGCTAGGTAAATGTCATTGTTACGTTGGTGAGGGCTGTTTCAATGATGGGTATGGGCAAATGTCTCATTGGAGTGGGTAGAAAAAAGAAAAAAATATGTAAATGAAAATGAGGAGAAACAACTTTTTTTTTTTAAATGATTTTTGCAGTGAAGGATAGTGTAGACATTGAGTGACAGCTGGAGCCCAGGAAGTTCGTTTTGTTGTGTTTTAATATAAGATGGATAATGTTAACCTGTGTTTTATGTTAGTGGGAATGTTCAAGTAAGTGCAGAGAGGGGTATTGACGATATAGGGGAGAAAGGAAACAGTTGCTGGAAAGAAGTCCTTAAAAGGAAGATGGAATCTGGAACACTAGGAAAGGATTTACCTTTGAGAGGGGCAGAAGCCACCCTTAAAGTTATAAGGAGAAGAAAGAAAGAGTCTGTAGGCATATGTGCTAGGTAGGTTGGTGAATTTGAGTTTGGGACAATGAGAGAGCTTTGCTGTGAGTGTACATGTTTTCTCTGCATTGTTGCTCTGAATGATCTTTAAATACATCATTAGGATTTGTTTTTTCCCTAGAAAAGTTCCTAAATTTAACTTTGATTGAGTACACTAAATAGTTAACATTAAATGTTGGGTGGGTGGTCACTAATTTGGAAACTGGAATCTTCTCAGACTCATAGCTTTGCTGACTCTGAAAATAACACAGGCATTCATTTATTTGGGTCTTTGAATTTTTGATATTATAATCAGCAGAATACATATCATTGTATCAAGAGTGGCATTTAAGGTTTAATTTTGTTTCCTAGTCTGGTCTTAAAGCAGACTCCAAATGGTTTTATAGAAAACTATAAGAGAATAAACATATTTTAGACAGATGTAATTATGAGGATCATAAGCTTACTTAAAAGCCATTTAGTTAATGGATGCACTTTTTAAAAAGTAGTCCTATAAAGTATACAATATTCATGAGATTTGAATCTATATTAATTTGCTGACAACAGAAATTATATGTGAACTTTATGAGGTCTGAACTCTCCAAGGGAAATGACTATTTCCTATGTATTAGCATTTCTCTACATAGTGAATGCAAAATAAACAGAGAACTCCAACCCAGAGGCTCATTTGCTACTCTTTGTGTTTCATCTTAATGAAAGTACAAGCTGGAAAAATTATGATGTAGTTTTAGAATTGACATAGTTGATATGCATGGCCTAATAAGGCTTGAAGGACTAATTCCATAGCAATTTTCCTAGGTAATTTTCTTTAAATATAGCTAGGAAATTAGAAGAAGATTGGATTTACCTTCCCACATGCACAACTTTTAATTTTATTTTTAAGTTGGGTGATCCCAGGTTTCAAATGCTATTTAGTGTAACTGAATCTTGTTCGGGGTGTCCTCTTTCTCCCTCTGGTCAACTAACTGCAAATTGATTTATTAGTTTTTTCCATTTAGGCCTTGAATTTATCTGCCAAAGAGCCTAGAGCTTGGGAAAACAGCACTCCTGTCTGTCCCCACTTCCCACTGGGCCCCCACCCCAATACTCCAATGCTCAAGTTATAGGATTACTTGCTTATTAAATGCACTCATACCATTTCTACAAACCTACTGCTTAGGCATGTAGTCTCAGGGCTATGCCCGGGGAAGAAATAGAGTTTTATGACAGTTGAAAGTTTATAGATATTGTTCAGATAAATCCTTTTTTAAAAAAAGCTTATATTAAGCTGGAGGTAACTTGATTTAATTCAAGAATCAATATTATTTTATGAATGCCTCTAAATTTCATACATAATATATGCTTCATGTAAGTGTATGTATAATATATATGCATGTATACATATATACACACACATACAAGCATATTATACAGAAACACACACATTCCTTTCTTTAAATTTTCTTCCAAAATACTCTTGTTTTAAGTCACTATGATATTCTGTGCATTTAGACAAAACATTGAGACTTACGTGCAATTCATGTATAAAAATGTTAAAAGGATTTTTATTGTGTAGTGCCTCATATGACAGATATAATGAGTATGTTTTCCTGATAATGTAACTATTAAATTTATTTTAAATATGTACCATGCTTGTATTAAAATATTTCTACCTTATGATTCATGTATTTCAGATTTAAAAATTCTTTAAAATCTAAAATGACTAAACATTTCCTTCTCACTTATAAGCAGATTTATTGTTTCCTGAGAAAGTGTATTTTTCTGATTGTTTATATTGTGAAGCTTTTAATACCACCTCTACAGTGAGGCATGCATTAAGTATATGTTTATGACAAGTGCTTGGAAAAAGATTAAGCAAGGGTGGTTCTAGATATCCAGAAACTCAGAGGCAAATCACACTGATGTGTAGATAGACATAAAATATTCACTGATTTTTGGTGATCTTCTGGATTTTCTATAGACAATGTCATGTCCTCTGCAAATAGTGAAGGGTTACTACTTCTGTGCTAATTTGGATGGTTTTTATTTCTTTCTGTTGTCTGATTACTGTAGCTAGGACTTCAAGTACTGTGTTAAATAAAAGTGGTAAGAGTGGACATCCCATCTTGTTCCTGACCATAGAGGAAAAGCGCTCAGTTTTTCCCCACTTAGTATGATACTGGCTATGAGATTTTCATATATGGCCTTTGTTTTGTTGAAGTATGTTCCCTCTATGACATGATGCTATATATATGGAAAACCTGAAAGTCTCCACCAAAAAACTGCTAGAACTGAAAAATGAATTCAGTAAATTTGCAGGATAGAAAAATAAATGCAGAGAAATCTGTTGCATTTTTATACACCAATGCTGAAGCAGCAGAAAGAGAAATTAAGGAGTCAATCCCATTTACAATTGTACCAAAAACAGTAAAATACCTAAATATAAACCCTACCAAAAATGTGAAAGACCTTTACTCTGAAAGTATAAAACACTGATGAAAAACATTGAAAATGACACAAAAAACAGAAAAATGTTCTATGCTCATGAATTGGAAGAATAAATATTATTAAAATGTCTATACTACCCCAAGCAATATACACATTTAATATGATCACCATCAAAATGCTACTAGCATTTTCACAGAGCTAGAACAAACAATCTTAAAATTTGTAGGGAACCACAAAAGACCCTGAATAGCCAAAGCAACCTTGAAAAAGAAAAACAAAGTTGCAGGCATCACAATTCTGGTCTTCAAGTTATATTACAAAGCTGTAGTCAGCAAAATAGTATGGTACTGGCACAAAAATAAACATACAGCTCAATGGAACAGAAAAGAGAACCCAGAAATGAACCCACACAACTAATGGCCAATTAATCTTCCACAAAGCAGGAAAGAATATCCAACAGGAAAAAGACCATCTCTTCAACAAATGGTGTTGAGAAAACTGGACAGCAACATGCAGAAGAATGAAACCAAGACCACTTTCTCACGCCATATACAAACATAAACTCAAAGGGGATTAAAGACCTTTTTTTTTTTTAAAAGATTTTATTTATTTATTTGACAGAGATCACAAGTAGGCAAGAGAGGCAGGCAGGGAGAGAGAGGAGGAAGCAGGCTCTCTGCAGAGCAGAGAGCCCGATGTGGGGCTCGATCCCAGGACCCTGGGATCATGACCTGAGCTGAAAGCAGAGGCTTTAACCCACTGAGCCACTCAGGCACTCCAAAGACCTTTATGTGAGACCTGAAACCATGAAAATCCTAGAAGAGAACACAAGCAATAACTTCTTTGACACTGGCCACAGCAGCAGCTTTCTAGATACATCTCCCAGTGTAAGGGAAACAAAAGAAAAAATAAAACATTGGGACTTCCTCAAAATAAAAAGCTTCCAGTGAAGGAAACAACAAACGAAACTGAAAGGCAACCTATGGGATGGGAGAGGACATTTACAAATGACATATCCAATAAAGGATTAGTATCCAAAATATATAAAGAATTTCTAAAACTCAACACCCCCAAAATAAATAATCAAAATAAAAAATGGGCAGAAGACACGAATAGATGTTTTTCCAAAGAAGACATTTAAATGGCCAACAGATACATGAAAAGATGCTCAACATCACTGATCATCAGGGAAATGTAGATCAAAGCTACAATGAGATACCACCTCACACCTGTCAGAGGAGCTAAAATTGACACAAGAAACAACAGGCGCTGGTGAGGATGTGGAGAAGGGGGAGCCCTCTTATGTTGTTGGTGGGAATGCAAGCTGGTGCAGCCCCTCTGAAAAAAACAGTATGAAGTTTCCTCAAAAACCTACAAATAGAACTATGCTATAATCCAGCAATTGCACTACTAGGTATTTACCCAAAGAATAAAATATACTAATTGAAAAGGATACATGCACCCTGATGCTTATAGTAACATTATCTACAGTAGCCAAATTACGGAGATATCTCAAGTGTCTGTTGGCTAATGAATGGATAAAGAAATGATACACACACGTGCGCGCGCGCACACACACACACACATTAAAATATTACTTAGCCATAAAAAAAAAGAAATCCTGGGGCACTGGGTGGCTCAGTGGGTTAAGTCTCTGCCTTCAGCCCAGGTCATGATCTCAGGGTTCTGGGATCGAGCCCCGCATTGGGCTCTCTGCTCAGCGGGGAGCCTGTTTCCCCCTCTCTCTCTGCCTGCCTCTCTGCCTACTTGTGATCTCTCTCTCTCTCTCTGAAATAAATAAAAATAAAATCTTAAAAAAAGAAAAGAAATCTTGCCATTTGCAATGACATAGATGGAGCTGGAGAGTATTATACTAAGCAAAATGAGTCAGTTAGAGAAAGAAAGACGAATACCATATGATTGCACTCATATGTGGAATTTAAAATACAAGAGCAAGAGGAAAAAGAAAGAGGCAAACCAAGAAACAGACTCTTAACTATAGAGAGCAAACTGATGGTTACCAGAAGGGGGGGATGGGCTAAATATGTGGTAGGGATTAAGGACGGTATTTGTTGTGATGAACATCAGATGTTGTGTGAAATTGTTGAATCATTATATTGTATGCCTAAAACTAATATTACACTGTATGTTATCTAACTGGAATTTAAATAAAAACTTAAAAAAATTCAGAGAACTAAGCACATTGTGTGAATGAATACATGAGATACTGAAAAATCATTTTCTCAGAAAAACCAGAGAGAATGTTACATGCATTAAATATTTAAATCAAGTTGAGATTAAGGGTATTTTTTTCTTGCAATGTCCAAAAATACCTTATTAGAAATGGTAAAATTACAGAGGGTCCTTGAATGAAGATGTAATGTCTTGAGAACATTTCATGTATATGAACGAGACAAGAAATTGTAAAGGTCAAAAATGTGATGATTGTATGAAGAGAAGTCTATCTAGGTAGAAATAAAGAGGAAAAGAGGGTTATTGTGAAACAATAGTTTCCAGTTTCTTTCTAGATTACTCTGATCAACATGTTTCTCTCCTATCTTGGTGTCTATGACATAATTATCTTATAGTTTTCTTACTTTAGATTTTATTCTTTCTTGGGCTGACTACCTGATACCTCTACTCGAAGCTACATCCTTTCCACTATACACATTTTTCCTTGGAATGATCTAGCCCCTGTACATCCACCGCCATTAATCCAATGTATGTGTTTCTTGCTACCAAACCAGAGGCCTAGGGCTTGGCTGTGCATCTGTTAATTAATTTATTCAATTATTCATTCAGTGTTGGTAGCTATTCTATACTAGGCATTATGCAAGCTTCTGGAGACACAGTGGATTTCAAGTGCCATATGGATCTTGGAGTTGCTTGGGAAAGAAGGTGAGTAACCAAGAAAGCATACAGATAAAGCAAACTTACAACTGTGGCAGGTGCTGTGAAAGAAAAACAGCAAGTTCTGATTGGGTACAAATGGTCAGGAGATGATACAATCAGATTTTCAGACAGAAGAAAACAGTGTGTCTTCAGGACAGAGAATAAGCTAGAGAGAGGATAAAGCAGGTTCCAGTACGTGCAAGATCAGATCAGAGAAGATAAAATAATAGCCTGGACCTGGAAGATGACAGGGAAGAGAACGAGCTGACTTGACAGTTACGAGGTAAACCGGGCAGGCTGTGGTGACAGGGCATTGCAGAGACCGGGGCGGAAACAGAGGCAGCGGACATGGTGCTGCAGCTCCTTGCGACATGGTGCATTCAAAGGTCAAGAGAGGGGCACAGAGAGACCATGGATCTGACTGTGAATATATAGAGTTTGAGTTGTTTTGGCAAAAGAAGTTGTTGAAATGTTAAGTAGGCAACTGGAGAAAAAATATCTCCAAAATTTACTCCAGTGTTTATCTCCACATTGCTATCCTGCAGATACTTAAATTTATATGCATTGAAATTAATTTTCTTTTCCTCCTCTACTCCTCAGATCTCACAACCAGTGGGTCACCAAGTGCAGTCAGTTGTACCTTACAAATATGTCTCAAATGAATGTGGGGGGAGCAGGCAGGGAAGCCGAAGAAGCAGACGACAGCCTCAGAGGGCTCTGCTGGGCTGCACTCAGTAGCACGAGACAGTGAGTAGAAGGGGAGACGCTAACTGTCCAAGAACGCAGACAGACCGTTGATGTGATCAGGCACGCATTTTAAGAATACACTGGCAGCAGGGGGATACACAGCTCTGTAGGAGGGGGAATGAGTTATGAGACAGGGAAGCCAACTGAAAGGCCACTGTAACATTTTAGTTAGATAATAAAAGGCTGGGATAAAGAAATGACAGGATAAATAATGGAAAAAGATGGAGTTCAGTAATTGTGGAGAAAACTACGAGCCGTCTTACTCATTTTGATTTAGGAACTGGGAGTTGAGTACTATTCTTGTGTTTCTACTTAGGGGATTCAATAGGGTGTGAGCAGTTGTTAATTTTATTAATGGAAAGAGAAATGTGATCCTGGCATTAACAGATTTACTGTATTTCAATAGATAAGAGCATAGAACTTAGAGATGGTAGTAACTAGACTCATGTTCTAGATTTACTGCTTAGCCACTATTACAGATCACAAAATGTTTGTGCTAAATTTTCCAAGCCACAATGTCCTGCTCCGTCATATAGAGATTAAAAGAATAGCCTCATCATAATATTAATTATTGAAAAGAAAATGCAGATTAGATACTTGGCACACTGCATAAAACATGACACGTATTTAACAAATGTGATTTCTGCAGTAAAAAAATTATAACATTGCTAGAGTTATAATAGTGAATAAAAAAGAAGTTGTAGAAATATGGTTTTCAAGGGAAGCATTGAATGGTTTTGAGTCTCTACGAAAGATGGTTGAAAGAGTTCCTTAGGACGTTCAGATACTTACAGATTTTATTAGGGTTCCAAAGATTGTTGGTCATTACCAAGATATTACAGAAATCAGAATATTAAAACAAACGCTTTATGTTATGGATTTTGATTTATGTTGTAGGAAACCACAGTCTATTTTATCAATTTTCTGCTCTGTGCAAACCACTTTGCTGTTTGCCATGAACAAAGAAAAGACATGGACCCTCCCAACACTGTTTCTAATGTAATAGGATTATGTGACTCTTGTAAGTGGCTAAGTGGTGGAGTGGGGATGGGGCGGGGCGAGCTGTTCTTTTTCAGATGGGAGTAAACTAAGAATCCCGGGTTTATTGAATGGAAAAAACAAAAATAAAATATTCCTTTCCTAATCAGAGACTCATGAGGATTGTAATGAAAGGTCACATGGTGTTTTGGGCTGAGAAAATGGAACCTGTTGACACTTATTTTCCCACTGAATGTTGACTATGTAAACAGTTACATGGCTGACTAGTTTGGGCTTTGAAATATGCATTATTGAAGCCAGTATAAAAGCACTGCTTACAACTTTTCCTTCAGAGTCATTCAAAGAAACCACTGTACGTGGGTAAGGAAAGCCTATGAATTAGGCAGTTCTTAATATACCCATTTCCTGTGTTGAAATCTCTATGAAACATAAGATTGCGTTGTATATGACCAGTAACATTGTGCTGACATGATCTTTTCCCTCCTTGCTATTTTCCAACTTCTATAAAATGTTCCCTTTCAAGAAAATGAAGGTATTATACAGATGTTTATTTCCTTTTTAATTGAATCCATGCCTGTCCATTAATAAACCCTTATGGAAATTATATGACTCGTTCAATCATACCTTCATTTTAAACAAATTACATCAGTGTTTGGAAAATAAAATGCACATCAACTTACATTTTACTGAAAAAAGTATAGTTGAATAGATCTTTAATTTTTTAATTTTCTAGATAAAAATATGAAACAGGCAGTGAGAAATTCTGGAAAGAGTAGATGTTATATAGCCATATTAATTTGAGTTAGATTCTTGGATTCCCCCCTTATTACAAGCTAAACACAAGGTCTTCAACTCTACAGAGCCTGAGTTTCCTACACACAATATAATCATTTTCATATAGCTGAGATACTTCTAGAATAAAATTTTATAATGTTTAAGGCACAATAAGCTAATACTTAGTAGATGTTTAATAAAATATAAGGAATATGTGTTTTGTAAAAAAAAAAAAAAGTAATAAGTGTTCTGTTATTTCAGGTTCTCTAGAAGTAGAGCCTAAGGTACAGATTTTAGTGGAAGTTGTTTGGTGAGAAAGTTCTCTCATGTGTAACCTGTTAAGGGCATGAGGGAAGCGTGATAGTACAGAAGAGAAAGGTAGGCAGAGACGTGATTTCAATGCAAATCTAGCTCCATTCTGATCACCGAGGGATCTCTGGCTCTCGAATTATATCAGAGGTTGTTTTGCCTTGAGGCAAGGGGGGTGTATTTTATGCACAGTTTCCTTCCCCTTTCCTGTCTCTATCAACTAATCATCAGCTGCAGCAAGGGTTGGGGGAGGAGTGAGTAAAGTGACTCACGTCAGCCAAGGGCGGTCCTTGTTGAGGAGAGAACAGGTGTGAACCATTAGCCATTAACACCTGCAGCATCTGGAGCGGGGTGCCCCAGTCTGGGAAAGGGGATCAAGGAGGGACACTGCCCACATGCACTGCAGATAAAAAAGGTTGATTTTAGACATTTTTGAAAGAAAAGAACGCTACTTTTCCAATATGTAACCACATATATACCAAAAAAATATTTTTATTTAAGGTATTTCAATTTATCAATCATTTTTTATAAAGGTTTAATTAATTCTTTAGTGACCTGTTTCTAAAATGAGAATGGTGTTTTTGAATTAAAATAAAATGTATTTTACTGCAAAGGCATCTTTGTTTATAAATAATGACAAGTCCAAACATGTTTTTCAGGTCCAGAAATTTTACATATATACTAAGCTTTCCTACTTAAATCTTACACTCACTCGTACACGTTCCCATACATAACAGGTGCTGTTCTGAAGGATTGGTAGAATCAAGCCAGTGAATCTACTTGTGATTCAGGAAACAGCATCATGTCAGAATGCATTCATGAAAGACGTGTTTGTGAATATAATAATTGTGGTCATGGGAGTGGAGATATTTTATTACTTTCTAGACACTAGGCATTTTCAAATTTAGTGCAGCTTTTAAAATTTTTTTATTTTATTTTTAAAAAATATTTTATTTATTTATTTGACAGAGCACAAGTAGGCAGAGAGGCAGGCAGAGGGAGAGGGGGAAGCAAGCTCCCTGTGGAGCAGAGAGCCCAGTGTGGGGCTCGATCACTGGGATCATGACCTGAGCTGAAGGCAGAGGCTTTAACCCACTGAGCCACCCAGGTGCCCCTTTTTCTAAAAGTTTTTAATTAAATTCCAGGTAGTTAACATACACTGTAGTATTAGTTTCAGGTGTACAATGTAGTGAATCAGGACTTCCATACGTTACCCTGTGCTCATCACACTAAGTGCCCTCCTTAATCCGCAGCACCTCTTTAACCCGTTCCCCACCTCCCACCTTCCGTCTGGTAACCATCAGTTTGTTCTCTGTGTTAAGAGTCTTTTCTTTTCCTGGGTGGCTCAGTGGGTTGAGCCTCTGCCTTCGGCTCAGGTCATGATCCTGGGGTCCTGGGATGGAACCCCACATCGGGCTCTCTGCTCAGTGGGGAGCCGGCTTCCTTCTCTCTCTCTCTCTCTCTCTCTGCCTCTCTGCCTACTTGTGATCTCTGTCTGTCAAATAAATAAATAAAATCTTTAAAAAAAAAAGTCTTTTCTTGGTTTGCCTCCCCCTCTCACTCTCTTTTTTTCCTCTTTACTCATTTGTTTGGCTTCTTAAGTTCCACATATGATGAAATCATATGGCTTTTGTCTCTCTGAATGTTGTTGGTTGTTTATGGAATAGGAAAAAGAAGAAAATAGATGTAAGTCACTAAAATTTGAAAAATAACTGTTTGGTCACATTATGGCGTTATTATATTCCCGAAGGTCTATGCAAACAGGTGACCTTGGCTATTTGATGGTGAAATGTAGTAGGATTGTTTAGACATTAATAGAGATATGAATAACCTAAGAATGCATTGTTTCTATTCATAAACAAAAATAAGGTAAAATGTCTGCTGATTTATTCACAGTAAATGCTCCAGTAAGGCTTGTGTGAACTTCTAAGTCCGCATTCCTTTAACTGCCAATCTAAAATGCACAAAGTACTGGGGGCGCCTGGGTGGCTCAGGGGGTTGAACTGATGGGGAAAACTGCACTCTAAGCTGGCCGACCCAACCAGCAAGGGAATTCCAGTCCCTGCCTCAGAGCCCTTCCGGGTTCTTCTTTTCTACCCCGTTTCCCGCGCACCAGAAGTACCAAGTATGAGGGTTCCCCTTTCTCCGTATCCTCTCCAACACGGTGCAGCCACTCTGGAGAACAGTGTGGAGATTCCTCAAGAAGTTAAAAATAGAGCTTCCCTATGACCCTGCAATTGCGCTACTGGGTATTTACCCCAAAGATACAGATGTGGTGAAAAGAAGGGCCATCTGTACCCCAATGTTTATAGCAGCAATGGCCACGGTCGCCAAACTGTGGAAAGAACCAAGATGCCCCTCCACGGACGAATGGATAAGGAAGATGTGGAAGATTCTGTGAAAATGAGCTGTCAGAGGAGATGTTGGCTGCGCTGTAATAAATGACAGAGCTGAGCTCCAGAGCAATAAGGAGAATATAGCTATGATTACTCTTTATGAACATTAGTGCTCAATCTAATTTGCAAAACGTGATGGTGAAGTTGGCAGAAATTTGTAATAACTCACGTTCTAATTTAATGTTTGTATTATTAGGAGAAAATTATATTGCATCATATTCAAGGATTTTTCTTTTGATTTCCCAAATGAGTATTTAGTACTTCAAGAGGTTGGTATGTATGATCTCAGCAAGGTTTTGATCACAAACAAAAATTTAGCAATCACGTTGATTTCTCTTTTTCTCTTTAACTCCAGTGTGCCATGAATTAATTAAGTGATTTTGACAGCCAAGCTTTGGAAACAATATTCTGTTTAGATGCTATATTGGAAAGGAAATGAGTTGAGCCTTCCCATTTTTGTCTTCCACTTCCGAGTCCCAGGGGAATGGTATCTTTTACAGCTGGGACTTCACAGGTTGTGTTCCTTTTTTTTTTTTAAATTTCAATTTTTCATTTAAGTTCTGGTTAGTTAACATATATGGTAAAATTGCTTTCAGGTGTAGGATTTAGTGATTCATCACATAATATAACACTCAGTGCACATCACAACAAATGCCCTCCTTAATACCCATCACACGTTTAGACCATCCCCCACCCACCTTCCTCCATCAAGTGTTGTGTTCCTATAGATGAAAAAAACTGTGTATGTTGGCAGGTGCTTTTCATTGGACGAATTCAACATATCTGACCATTGCTGGTCTCTATTTTTACTAATCCTGGGGAGAGAGGTTTAAGGGGTGGGAGTAGATTTGAACCAATGTCTTTATTATAGTCAAGTTAGCAAGAATACCTGCTTGATTTGGCATAAGGGCCAAATACATTTGTATTCTGCCTTGGTCCTTGAGAGATGGGGGGAAATCTCAGATGGGTCAGTTAGGGTCTTTCACTCATTTTTGTAGAAATCTGTTCCTCTTCGTATTTAACCAACTTTTACATTGTTAACAATTGTAATTAAGATAGTTGTCTTTTGTTGAATGCCTACTTTGTGTTGTTACTTATAACTTGTCATGTTACTTGGCATAAAGCTATTCATAGCATTCCTTTATCATTGTAATGTCTGTAGGATCTATAGTGATACCCACTTTCATTCCTGATATTGGTTATTTCTTTTTATTATTATTTTTTTATTAACATATAATGTATTATATGTTTCAGGGGTATAGGCCTGTGATTCATCACTTTTACAAATTCACAGTGCTCACTAGCTTATACCTTCCCCAGTGTCTGTCACCCAGCCAGCCCATCCCTCCCAACCCCCTCCACTCCAGTAACCATCAGTTTGTTTCCTGAGATTAAGAATCTTTTATGGTTTGACTCCCTCTCTAGTTTCATCCCATTTCATTTTTTCTTCTCTTCCCCCCTGATCTTCTGCCTTGTTTCTTAAATTCCACATATCAGCAAGATCATATGATAATTTTCTTTCTCTGATTGATTTATTTCACTTAGCATAATACCCTCTAGTTCCATCCATGTTGTTGCAAATGGCAAGATTTCATTTTTTGATGGCTGTATAATATTCCATTGTATCTATCTGCCTGTCTATCTATCTAACTATATCATTCCTGATATTGGTGATTTCTATCATCTCTTTCATCCTGAGCTGTCTGGCCTAGGTTTATCAATTTTTTTGATCTTCTCATAGAACCAGCTGTTAGCTTCATCTTTTCTATTGATTTTGTGTTGTTTATATCATTGATATTTGCTTTTTATTATTTCTTTTTTTCTCACTTTGGGTTTAATTTGCTCTTGTTTCTTAAGATGAAAGTTTAGATTTTTTATTTGAGACTCATTTCCTAATATAGATGTTTTAGAGCTATACTCTTCCTCTAAACACTGTTTTAGTTCCACCAGATGTTTTGCTCTGTCATTTTTTCATTTTCATGCAATTTATTTTTTATACAGTACAGATTACTTTCTGATTTCCCTTTTGATTTCTTTTTGACCCATGAATTATCTAAAATTTGTTAGTTTTCAAATAGTTGGATATTTTGTAGTTTCTAAGATTGCCTCAGTCTCAGATTAATTTATTAATTTTGATTACCCATCCCTCTTATTCTTTTTCTGTCATGGTCTTATCATTTGAGATGAACAGGCTGAACAGATACATCACTGTTAGCTGATGTGCTTTCTCCCTAGTATTGTGTTCTTAAGTGATTTCTGAGGAGACTAGAATTTTTTGTTTTGTTTTGTTGGTTAATTTTCTGTTTCCTAAATTACTTCTGTGTCTTCCAGGGTAAATCTTTTTTTTTTGTATGTATTTGTTGCAAGATTTTTCTCAAATGTCTAGTGATCCTTGGTTATTCATTCATATTTAAGAAAAAGGGAAGATAAAAGTTGACTGTGAGCTCTGATAGGCTTTTCATTAACTTTTCCATGACTTGTCAGGAAACAGAGACCTTCTTAAATGAAGAAGACTTTGCTGTGTGACACCAAGTACCTACTCTCATTCTCTTCAGGGGTTTAGTTTCTCTAGGTAGTAATCTTTAATCTTTTGTCTGGCTGTTTGAGGGGTATGGCTTTTGGGCTATTGATTAATTCTATTCCTGCAGGTGAAGTGTGTGTTTGATTGACCTTCTTGGCCCTACCTCTCACTCCTTGACTTCTCTGCAACTGTAATTTCTGAGAGCTGAGCTTCTCCAGGGATTAACTGATAAAGTTGATTTTCTTCTTGGTTGCAGTACTTTACCTTGTCCTTGCCTCCCTTCTTCTTTTTTTCCTCCATGAATAAGCTCAACTATGCCTGCATCTTTTTCGTTAATAATGCTAAGTATATATTTTTTAATTTTTAGAGGACTTATTTACTTATTTTTTAGAGAGAGCTGTGGTGGGGAGGCAGAGGGAGAGGGAGAGAGAGTCTTAGTCAGGCTCCACGTTCAGTGTGAGCCCATGACAGGGTTTGATCTCATGACACGTGAGATCATGACCTGAGCTGACCGAAATCAAGAGTCAGATGCTTAACTGACTGAGCTACCCAGGTGTCCCAATGATGCTAGATATATTTTAATTCTCAATAATTACAGATCTTTATTTTTTAATTTTTTTTTAAGATTTTATTTATTTGGCAAAGAGATCACAAGTAGGCAGAGAGGCAGGCAGAGAGAGAGGAGGAAGCAGGCTCCCTGCTGAGCAGAGAGCCCCATCACAGGGCAGGATCCCAGGACGCTGAGGTCATGACCTGAGCTGAAGACAGAGGCTTTAATCCACTGAGCCACCCAGGAGCCCCCAGAGCTTTATTTTTTTTTTAAGCAGAATTATGTCATTATATTCTTATTACCAAGAATCTAATGTTTGATGTAAGCATAATATGTTCATGTATATGTGCAGTTTATATGTATGTATATAAAAAGTTTTTCATTTATTAATGTCATTTTTGGTAAAGCAGATTTTCCATATTTTAAAGATTTTTAGGAAAAACAGGAGAACGTGTGTACCCAGTGATAATAGGAACCCTTTGGGCATTATATTTGGGAGGGTTGTCTAATATTTTATATGTATTTATTGCTTGGCAATAGATGCTACTTGATAAGCCAGTACTAAGGTGACTTTTGGATGCAAATCCTTTTTGTACTTTATTGGATTGGGATAAAGACTGATCAAATAAAATGACCTGTCAAGAATTTGAAACTAGTATGTCAAAATGAATATAAAATTCAATAAAGTGCTGTTGTCTGGGGCATTTCTGTAGACCTAAGATACGAAGCTGTCATTAAACAGATAATGCATACCACTTTGGCATCTGTAATCAGGTATGAAATAGTTAAGTTATCTACTAAGGGAAATTATGCACATATTTTCTTGTGTGTTTTCTGAGATGACGGAGTTCTCCAAGATTCTTGGAAAAATATTTGGGGAGGAAGAACATCGAGTTCCAAAATACTTTCTCCTTTGGGGGAAGTGGAGTTGGCAGGGTATGAAATACTTAGCGCACTCTATGTGGTCCCTGGTGAGGGTGCCCGTCACACTTGCAGGTCTTTGTGTGATTCCCCTGGATGAAATAGAATTGAGAAAATAAAAGATCTCATTTAAAAATAAATCTCATTTTGTATTATTATGTTTTTAGAGTCAAGAGAAGGAGAGAGGGAGTGAAGATGGAAAGGAAGGAGGGACAAGTACATTTAACACCAATTGCATCATGAACCATACCATCTTATAATTGAAAAGAGCAGAGTTTATCTTGTTTAGCCTCTTTTCCAACTGGGAATTCCTTTTTCAGCTCTCTGGCAAATGACCATGCAGCCTCTGTTAAAATAGTTTAAATATTTTCAGTGTTAGGTAGCTCATTTCTTTGTAGGTTATTTCTATTTCCGAGATTTCTGATAATTGACTGTGCTGGGAAAAACCTGCCTTCTTCCACTAACTCATCCTCTGGAGCAATATAAAATAATGCTGCTGCCACTCTGTGATTTTTGAAGATAGCTTTCATTTTTTCCTTTTAAATTTTCTGGGTGTTTTGAAGTTAACTTTTTAAAAATTTTCAATCAGTATGTAAGCTTTCAGTATTCTGAATTTCTTTTTGATACTCCCCAATTTTCCATATCCCTTAAAACTTTTTAAAATCAAAGGATAGCATACAAAGAAAAATACACAACTCATAAATGAGCAGCCTCATAGATTACCATAAAGTGAATAACCCATTTGATCAGTACTTCCAAATTGTAAAAAAAGGACATCATAGATAATCAAATAAGCCATGTTCCTGACCATTTAGTCACTACTTTCTTACTCCCAAACATAATCACTATTCTAATTTCTAACACCATAGAATAGTTTTGTCACTTTTGAAATTTGATATAAATAAAACCATATTGTCTGACTTCTTTAATGCAAATTTTGTTTTAAGAGTCATTCATATTATTGTGTGTATTGTGGTAAATATTCTTGGATTTCTGAGGTTTTCCATTGTATGATAATACAATTTATTTTTCAGTTTTACTATTTATGAAGAGTGGATTATTTATATTTTGGGCTGCTCTGAATAATGGTGCTGTGAACATTCTCATACATGTCCTTATTTGGATATATACATGATTTTTCATTGGATATATACTTACAAGTAAAATTGTTAGGTCATAGTATATGTTTATGTTCAATGTTAGTAGATAATGCCACTTTCCAAAGTAAATTGAGCAATTTATATTCCCAGTAACCATGTATGAGAGCCCCTATTGCTTCATAGTCTCATTAACATTTGGTATTTGAATTTTTGATTTTAGATATTTTAGTGTGTGATATTATCTCATTGTACCTTAAATTTGCATATCTCTGGTTACTGATCAGGTCTTCACACGTTCATTGGTCATTTGGATATACTCTTTTGAGAAATGTCTATTGGAGATTTTGTCTTTTTTTTTTTACCGTGTTTTTATCTTTTTAAAAATTAAGGTGTTTTCCATATATTCAGGATTAAAACTGTTTATATGTGTTAGGAATATTTTCTCTAGCTCTACTTTGACTTGATCTACAAAGGGAAGTTCCTAATTTTAATGTGGTACTATTTATTAGTTTTTTTTCCTTTATAGGTAGGGCTTTTTCTATGCTGTTTAACATATCTTTGCTGTCGGGCCACCTGGGTGGTTCAGTCAATTAAGCATTTCCCTTTGCCTCAGGTCCTGGGATCGAGTCCCGCATTGGGCTCCTTGCTCAGTGGGGAGCCTGCTTCTCCTCTGCCTTTGCTGCTCCCCCTGCTTGTGCTCTCTGTCTGTCTCTCTGACACATAAGTAAAATACTTAAAAAATATATTTAAAAAAATCTTTGCTGTCCCAAGATCACAAATATATACTCCTATGCTAACCTAGAAATTCTACTGTTTTTTTATATTTAGATGTATTTTTTTTACCTACAATTATTTTTGTGTGTGTGGTGTGAAGTAGACATCAAATTTCATTGAGGCACTTACTGTACATCCTAGCAAAGATGCTAAGTAGGCATGGATATAAAAATTTGGACTTCAGGGTGGGAGTGTAAATCAAAGCTGAGATTCGGGGAGTGTTGAGTGTACAGATGGTCCTTAAAGCTATGAGATGGGATACTGTTGCTGAATAAGTAAGCATAGGTTGAGAAGAACCTGAGCAGGGAGCCCATGGACACTCCACTATGGGACCCAAAACCAGACTCATTGCTTTGCTGTATGACAGTGTGGATAGAGTACAGTATACTAATACAGACCATAGTGTACTATAGATTCCTGTCATCTATGTTCTACCTGTAGTAGTGTATCCCATGATTGCACTGGCTTATGCCACAGTCAAGTCAGAATATAAATTAAATGTTATGGTAGACCGGAACGTCATATTTTTAGTATGAATTATTATTATTATTATTATTATTATTATTTTTAAATATACATATATTTATTTATTTGACAGAGAGAGGGATCACAATTAGGCAGAGAGGCAGGCAGAGAGAGGGGGAAAGCAGGCTCCCCGCTGGGCAGGGAGCCCAAATGGGGCTCGATCCCAGGACCCTGAGATCATGACCTGAGCTGAAGGCAGAGGCTTAACCCACGGAGCCACCCAGGTGCCCCAGTATGAATTATTATTAAGCCAAGCCCTTCATTCCGCACTAAAGGAATTGGTTAGTTTGCTAGTAAAAGCAGCAATTTACATTTTTTTCTTCAACATTCTGTGATGTTTTCATGTTACTCAGATCATTTGTTCTAGATTCTCCCAATATTTTGGAATCTTAAATAATTAATTCAACATGTTTGCTGTCTCTGTGTTGCATTCAACGTTTGTGGGTTTGATAAACAAGTGACAGCAAATTCTGGATACTATCGGACCATATCCAGAAGTCTTTGATGGGTTTGGTAGAGACCTTCCTCCTTCAGCTGACATCGCTCCCATTCCAAACTTTGTTTGAGAAAAGCTATTTAATTATATCTAAACTTCAGTCACCCAGGTCATATTTCCTGTTTTTCTAGGAGGAAATCTTGAAAAAAGACATCTTTCTTTGAATTCTCACTTCATACAGTCTTGAGGGGGGCACCTGATCCTGGAATCTTGCCCTCAATCTTGTCAGAAGAAATTACTTCCAATGTCCATTTATTTCACTTATGCAAAAAGGACTTTCCACAAAATGGTATGATGCATGCCCAAATGTCATACTTGGCCTCTAGCCAAGCTCAACTGTGTGAAAGCATAAACTTGGTGCACAGTAGTTTTTATTTAGCGAAACTGAGAAAGGAAAGAATCTCTGAAGTACATGTTCATTTCAGTTGTGACATTTACAAAGTGCTTATTTTATACAGTGCACTGGTTTAGATGTTATGAAGGGCATAAAGTGAGTCGTGGATCCCAGCCAACTTACCTTATATATGATCTCTAGGTCTGTCCCTTACATTCCTGTTGAATCCACATCTCTGTAATCTCCATTTCCTTAATAACTTTTTCCCAAATCATATTCTGTGATTTTACGGTTTAAGACACCCCCCCATAAGTTGTTGCAAGATGCTTTTCTAAGTTCTTCACTAGCAGTGAGTGATGATATTTGGCTTTTTACAATCACGTGCCTAACATTCATGTCCTGTGAACCACCTTTGATTCTGTGCTGTTGTAGGTAGAATTGGTAATGAGAGGTAAGAACACTGGGTCTCTTCGAGGGTAAGCCATACAGTTAGTGGCCTAGAGGGCTCTAGGAAATAAATTCCCTTATCTCTGCTCCCATTTTCTTTCACAGTCCAGAAAATGTGACTTTAAAATTACAGAGGTACTGAATTTAAGGGCCCCTGTTAACAAGGAATACAGACTCAAAACTCTCTTAGGTGCTCCCCATGATCGCGTTATTATGAATTTCATACAGAATGAGGTACTGCGGCTCCTGATCTTGCTGCTACTGTTACACTCCCAGGAAGTCTTTGAGGTCTGAAACTTGTGTTTGGGTTGTAAGGGATCGTTTATTCCTGAAACATTTACAGTAGTGCTTTTATAAGGCATGCGACCCAATCATAATATGTGCCTTTAGCAATGAGGGAATGAACGTTGTTGATTATCAGTAGGAAACTTGGATGTTATACACTTGAAATTGGGATACAAAACAAAACAAAAAGCTAAAGATTACCAGATCTCAAAGGGAAAAATTAGTAATCCATGAATAATAAACAGAGAAAATATTTTCGAAAGGCAGGGTGTCAAATACCTCTGAGATTAGTTTAACGTATGATCTGCACTTATATGTAGCAGATTACCTAAATTCAGACTGACCTTGGCCACTGTGGAGGGTAATATTTTTGAAAGAATGAGCTGTATTAAAAAGTTTCTGCAATGTATTAGGCACAAATATGCTTTCCTTCCACGTTAGGCATGCAGAACTTTTCCCCACCTGTTTGTTTTTCCTTAAACAAACATATTATCTGATATAACTAGTCCAAAGAAAATTTTTTCTTCCTCTACATGAATGAACTCCCCTCTTACCCTTTTACTAAATCCTGGAGCTCTGATGTAGTTCTTATATTACATCCATGTCACTTCTTGGAATTGCTTCAATAGCATACTGCCCTGAATTATTTTCAAACATTTAATCACCTTCTGTTTCAGTCTGTTTTCTCCTTTGACAGTGTAAATTATTTCCCAAATACAGTGTATGATAATACGGAGAAGACTCCCTGTGCTATTAGGAGGTTTGAAATGAGAAACGAACTTGTCTCAAACTCCTTATAGCCGTAAAACATGGCAAAATTAATAATGTTTCATCAAGTCTCTACTGTGGTTTTCATACCAGTTGTTGCATATTGTGGTTGTCTCTTCACCACTGAAAAATTCCATTTTTAAAGTGGAAATCTCCCAAAGAATTGGTTCTGGGTATCCAAAATATACGGAGGAGGGTTTCTAATAAATTTAGATTTAATCTGTGGTGAAGATAGTAGGCTCTGGAATGAGATTTTTAGATTCATAGTTGAGCCCTGATATTTACTAGTTGGAGCACTTTGGGAAAATAGTATGCCCTTTCTGAGCCTCAGTTTCCCAGGCTGTGGAATGAGGCTGACAATGGCTCCCACTCGTTGACTTATGGAATGCTTTAAATGAGACGGAGTATGTGACGTGTTTACTATGCTGTCTGTACTTAGTGAGTGCTTAATAAATATTAATCATTTCCAAGATTTACACATGAAATTGTTATAGAAAGTTGCAACCTTTTCAGATGGCTGATGAGAAGAACCACTAGGAGAAACTTAAAATGTTCTATTATTTTTAGTGTACATATGATAAAATTGAGACTCAAAGAGGTGAAACATATTAAAACCATCTCAATTATCTAAATAATATAACATGTAAATCATAAATCAATTTAAGTTTCTAACCTCAGCATTTTCTCATATGGCATTATTTAATGTGGAAAATTTATGCTACTATGATTTATTTTTGCCTAAATTTTAAGTTTACCTAGTTTGGATAGTTACTAAAATTTTTCATTTGATGAATTTTTCGTGATAGGAAACATACCATGTTTTGTGCTTTTGAAGTGTAAGTGGTGTGAATAAATAGTAAATAATGTTGGCATTTGAGGACATCGCGTATGATTTCTCTGTTCCTCAGTTAAACTTGGAACTGATTGAGAGAAGATTCTAAAATGAGACAGTATGAGAAATGTATGGTGACTAACATAACACAATAAAAAAAAGAAAGAAAACGACACTGATTCTCAAATAGAGAAGTCTGTACCAGATCAATGGAGTAGGAGGAAACAAACGGGCCTGCTGTCGGTGTCTTCCTTTTCCAGGCAAGAATTTGGAACAGTCAGCCTACAGGAAGCTCTGTTCTGTGGAGAGGACTTTTATACCACTCCTAGCTCCGCAGAGTCCTGAGATGCGTAGACCACTAACTTGTCCATTTCTATGGGGAGGCATAAGCGGTAGAACAACTTAAGTTTTTGTTTTTATTCAAGGAGTTCTAAGTAAATATAAATGAGGGGAAGATAGGCATGAACCTTAAATATGTCTATTAGTGTTAAAACACTTGGCAGGAGTGTTGGCAATCACTGCAGTTGTGCAAGGTTATCCTAGAGGCTCAAGCCTGACGACATAATAAATAAATAAATAAATAAATAAATAAATAAATAAATAAAATATATAAACATGGAAAGGAAGAATCCAAAGTTTCAGTAGTGGACAATGATGTCATTTCTTATAAAGTTCAAGACTAAGTGAAAAATCAGCACAACTACTGAGAAATTTTTTTCTGGAGACCAAATATCAGATTTTTGCCTTATGCCAAGAGAATTCCAGGATAAAAGTTTAAATATAAAAAACAATCAACCGGGGCGCCTGGGTGGCTCAGTGGGTTAAAGCCTCTGCCTTCGGCTCAGGTCATGATCTCAGGGTCCTGGGATCGAGCCCCACATCGGGCTCTCTGCTCAGCGGGGAGCCTGTTTCCTCCTCTCTCTCTGCCTGCCTCTCTGCCTACTTGTGAGCTCTGTCTGTCAAATAAATAAATAAAAATCTTAAAAACAAACAAACAAACAATCAACCATTTGATTTAGGTTGAGGGGAGACAAATCCTGTAGCCCTGGTAGCCAGTCTCTTTCTGTTTCAGTCGCCTCACAGAGACCTGGCTCAGCAGTCTGAGTTAGTTCAACAGAACAGTTCCTGGGGTCCAGAGGCTCTCCCTTTCCAACAAGGCCAGCCCTTGAGGTGGTCTTCACTGTTACAGATCACATAGGTTTCCCTGCCCTGAGGCTCATGAATCCATGAAGTATTGCTGACTCACATCCCCTGTCTGCTGGAATGTTGGCCATGTGCACATAGACCTAAACGAGACACAATTTTTGCTTCTCAAATTGGACATAGATGAGATAAAAATATCCTTTAGTGTTGAAGCCAGAGGTGATTACATATTACTTTTGATAGGAGCATTTTGGCTATAAGGGCCTATTTAGCCAGAGTGGCTCCATCTCGGTTGAACAGCCCTTTTGTTGTTTGTGCAGTAAAACTTAAACTGACCCTGTGCCTCCCCCCCCCCCCAGGGGACTTACTAAAAAGCAAGTCCTGGAAACCAGTAAAATATGGTTGACCAGTCCCAGGTAACAGAGCCCCAATACGAGGGCGGGTCAGGCCAGGTGGAGACATCCAATCAGTGGGGCGCGCATACTGTCTCCCTAGCTACCAAGGAGTGTGGGCCCTGCCTTTTGGGCACCTTTTGGGTGCTAATTCTGACCAAGGTGATAGGCTAGTTCAAATAGCTACTGTGGGGTGAATTGTAATTCAACTAGCCACCTGTGTGTGACCTAGCATGACTGTGCAGCTTTCTCTGTGTGTTGCAATCTCATTGGCCACCTGTGTGTGGCCAGGCTCAACCACGTGGCCTTTGCTCTGTAAAAGTTAGTCTGTGAGGCTGGGGATCATCGCCCTCTCTGTAAGAGGTGGCCCCGACCAGTCAGTTTGATTCTCGATGCTTGGCACGAAATAAAGCTTTGCTTGACCTTCGCTTTGAATCAGTCTCGCTCCTTTGATCACAGACCTATCATTGGGGGACCTATCATTGGCAACACATGGTTATAAATAGAAAATATGTATATCCTTTAACCAGTTATGGGAATTATTTTTAAGGAAATAGTTAAGCATGTGTTTAAGGAATTTGCTGTTGGACTATTTAGCAGTGCATTGTTTGTTTGTTTTTAGGTTAATACTGTTATTCCTGCTATATAGATATAGACACAGATTCTTTAAAAGATTTTATTTATTTATTCGAGAGAGAGAGAGAGCATGAGCAAGAGGAGAGGCCAAGAGAGAGGAGATGGAGAAACAGCTCCCCACGGAGCTGGGAGCCAACATGGGGCTAGATCCCAGGATTGAGAGATCATGACCTGAGCCAAAGTCAGACACTTAACCAACTGAGCCTCCCAGGTGCCTATATATATATATATATTTTTTTTTTAAGATTTTATTTATTTATTTGACAGAGAGAGCTCACAAGTAGGCAGAGAGGCAGGTGGAGAGAGAGGGGGAAGCAGGCTCCCCGCCAAGGAGAGAGCCCAACACAGGGCTCTATCCCAGGATCCTGGGATCATGACCTGAGCCGAAGGCAGAGGCTTTAACCCTCTGAGCCACCCAAGCACGCCCCTATATATATTTTTATTTTAATTCCAATATAGTTAACATGCAGTCTTATGTTAGTTTCCAGTGATTCGGCAATTCTACACATTACCGAGTGTTTGTAATGATAAGTACGTTCTTTAATCCACATCATCTGTTTCATTCCCCCACCCACCTCCCCTCTAGTGACCGTCCGTTTGTTCTCTATAGTTAAGAGTCTGTTTTTTGGTTTGTCTCTTTTTTTTCTTTGTTTCCTTGTTTGTTTTCTTAAATTCCACACATTAGTGAAATCATGTGGCATTTGCCTTTCTCTGACTAACTTATTTAATTTAGCATTATACTATCTGGATTTGTTCATATTGTTGAAACTGTCAAGATTTCATTCTTTTTTAAGGTTGAGTAATATTCCTTTGTGTATTTTATATACCACTTCTTCCTTATGCGTTCATCTGTCAGTGGACACTGGGGCTGCTTCCATAACTTGGCAATTGTAAATAATGCTGCAATGAACATAGGAGTGGATTTATCACTTTGAATTAGTGTTTTCATATTCTTTGGTTAAATATCCAGCAGGGCGATTGCTGGATCATAGGTAATTATAATTTTTCAAAGAGCCCCCATACTTTTTTTCACAATAGCTGCATCAGTTTGTCTTCCCACCAAAAAGTACATGAGGGTTCGTTATTCTCCACATCCTTGCCAATGCTTGTTTCTTGTGTTTTTGATGTTAGCTGTTTGGATAGGTGTGAGTTGGTATCTCATCGTGGTTTTGATTTGCATTTCCCTGATGATGAGTCATGTCTTTTCGTGTGTCTGTTGGCCGTCTGTGTGTCTTCTTTAGAGAAAGATCTGTTAATCTCTTCTGCTTATTTTTAAATTGGATTACTTATTTTTTTGGTATTGAGTTGCATACTTTTTTTAGTATTTTTGGATATTAACCCTTTATCAGATATGACATTTACAAATCTTCTCCCATTCAGTAGGTGTTGTTCAGTATTATTGATTGTTTCCTTTGCTGTGCAGAACCTTTATATTTTGATGTAGTCCTAATAGTTTATTTTTGCTTCTGTTCTCTTTGCCTCAAGAGACTTATCTAGAAAAATGTTGCTACCACTGGTGTCAGAGAAATGGCCGCCTGTGCTCTCTTCTAGGATTTTAATGGTTCCAGGTCTTTTTTGGTCGTGTCATTATCTGGTTTTGGCATTAGGGTGATTCTGGACTCATAAAATGAATTTGGAAGCTCTCCTTCATCTTGTGTGCATTGGAATAGTTTGAAAAGTAGGTATTAACTCTTCTTTAAATATTTGGTATAATTCATGTGCAGAACTATGAACTCCTGGATGGGAATTTTGTTTTCTGGGAGGGTTTTTTAAAAATTAAAAATTTATTACTGATTCAACTGCTTTGCTAGCAATTAGTCTATTCAAATTTTCCCTTCTTCCTGATTCAGTTTTGGAAGGTTGTATGTTTCTAGGAATATATCCATTTCTCCTAGGTTGTCCAATGTGTTGGCATATAAGTTTTCATATCTTTTTATAATTCTTTGTTTTTCTGTGGCATTGGTTGTTATTTCTCCTCTTTCATTTCCTATTTTGTGTATTTATACCCCTCCCCTCAACACACACAGCTTTTTTTTTTTTTTTTCTCTTTGGTGACTCTGCCTAAAAGTTAACAATTTTGTTGATCTCTTCAAAGAACCAGCTCCTGGTTTCATTGATCTGTTCTATTGGTTTTGTTTTGTTTTGTTTGTTTTAGTTTCTTTTTTGTTTATTTCTGCTTTAATCTTTATTATTTTTTTCTTTCTAATCAGTTTGGGGTTTTGTTTGTTCTTTTTCTAGCTCCTTTAGGTGTGAGGTTAGATTGTTTACCTGAGATTTTTCTTGTTTCTTGAGGTACACCTGTATTGCTATAAAGTTCCCTCTTAAAATTGCTATGTGTACTTGAAAAGAATGTTTAGTCTTCTGTTTTAGGATGGAATGTGTTTCCACCCTAAATATATCTGTTAGATCCATCTGGTCCAATGTGTCATTAAAAGTCACTGTTTCCTTGTTGATTTTCTATTTGGATGACCTGTGCATCCATGTAAGTGGGGTGTTAATATCCCCTACTATTATTGTATTACTATTGATTAATTCCTTTATGTTTTCTATTAGCTGCTTTATGTATGTGAGTGCTCCCATGTTGGGTGCCTATTTATAATCGTTATCACTTCTTGTTGGCTTGATCATTATTATCATATAGTGTCTTTCTTTGACCCTTGTTACAGCTCTTGTTTTTAAGTCTATTTTGGCTGTTATAAGTATTGGTACCTTGACTTTCTTTTTGCATCCATTTGCATGATAAATGCTTTTCCATCCCTTTACTTTCAATCTGCATGTGTCTGAAATGAGTCCCTTGTAGGCAGCATATAGATGAATCTTGCTTTTTTAAAATCCATTGTCACCCTATGTCTTTTGATTAGAGCATCCATTTACATTCAGAGTAATTACTAATTGGTCTGTACTGATTGTCTTTTTTTTTTTTTTACTTGTTTTATGGTTGTTTTTGTAATTTTTCTCTTTTCCATTCTTCTCTTATTCTCTACTTTCATGGTTTGCTGGTTTCCTTTAGTGATATACTTTAATTCCTTTCTTTATTTTTTTATTTTATCGGAGGCATTCTGTGCCACCTCAATCTGGATTTCTCTTTCTTTCCTCGGATTTGGAAAGTTTTCAGCTCTTTTTTTCTTCAAAGAAATAGGCTGCCCTATTTTCTCTTTCATCTCTTTCTGGGATCCTTATAATGTGCACGTCATTACACTTCGTGGTCCATTTTTCTGCTTTCTTTAGCCTACATTTATTCCCCAGTGTATTTTTAATTCATTATTGAGTTCTTCATTTCTGATTGCTTTTAAATAGATTTTGTTTATTTATTTGACACAGAAAGAAAACATGATCAGGGGGTGGGGTGAGTGGCAGAGGGTGAGGAAAAAGCAGGTTGCCCACCAAGCAGGGAACCCAATGTGGGGCGTGATCCCAGAACCCTGGGATCATGACTTGAGCTGAAGGTAGATGCTTAACCAACTGAGCCACACAGGCACCCCCATTTATGATTTTTTTTTTTTTTTGGTTGTTGTTGTTGTTTTCTGTCTCTTTGTTGAGGATTTCACTGAGGTCTTCCATTCTTTTCTCAAGTTCACTGAATATTTTTATGACCATTACTTTAAATTCTGCATAAGGCATATTCCTTATCTATGTTTCATTTAGCTATCTTGCTGTGATTTTGTCCTGTTCTTTCATTTGGTACATACTCCTCTCTCTCCTCATTTTGTTTAGCTCTCTGTTTGTTTCTTTGTGTTAGGAAAGTCAGTCATGTGCCCTGCTTTTGAAAGTAGTGGCCTTATGAAGAATAAGTCCTATACTGCCCTGTAGTGCAATGTTCCCTGCTCACCAGAACCTGACACTTCAGGGGTGCCTCCTGTGTGTCTTGCTTGCAGCTACTGTATGGCTAAACCTCTTTTGCCTTCAGTCCAGTCATAGGTAATGGCTCTCTTTGTCTGTTATGGGCAGGGTTTGATCCCTGTGTTTTTAGTGTGCCAGTCTGGGATTACTTTGTCTTGAATTGAGTCAGACCAGGCATTTGCCAGAAATACAGTAACCCTGTACTACAGGGAGCTTTCCCTATGTTGTTTCCTGAGAAGATTTCAGTACTAAGCAGAGCCTGCAGTCAGACCCCCAGCCCACTGCTAAGATCATAGTCAGACTGGTGTGTGTGGTTATCTTCCCCTCACCCTAAGGCCAGAGTCACTTTGGAGTGGTGCTGTTCCCTGTTGGGGCTGCTGGCACACTGCCAGGCTTGTAGCAGTGTTTGGATGGGCTCTAGCCAAGGGTGTGTTGGAGGGGGAAAGTCTACAGAAGAGGGCAGGGAGTCAGGGACACTATGCAAGCATGGTTCACACAAGTCTCTGTGGGAGGGGACTTTGAGCAGCTTTTGAAAACTTCTGATGCTGGGCAGTCCACAGGAGACTGTGATGGGGCACACTGTGCCAGCAGGACTCATGTCAGTCCACTGTGGGAGGAGACTTGCAGCCATCAGGGAAACCTTCTGCTCAGGCTACAATGGAAGGGACATATCCACATCCATAGAAAAGCAGTGGGGCAGGGAGAATTGTTAGCAAGCCAGATGGAGAGTGTGTTATACTGGTTCCCTAAGGAGTCTGTGTATCTAGGCTAGGGGCGAGGGAGGGAAATGGTGTCTGCCACTTCTTCTGTTCTTGGAGAAGTCTCCCGAAGATCCTTCCCTCTCTAGCACAGCCTCTGAGATTAGTGAAGAAATCTTGGTCCTGTATGCCCCAGGCATTTTTCAAACTGCTACTTCTATGCTATATTTCTATGTAGCTATTTGTCCTATTGTCTTTTTAAGGGCATGGACTCAGTTCCCCATCACCCTCCTGGCTCTCCCAGAGCTGAGCCCACTGTTTTCAAATTCCAGGTGTTAAGTCCCACTTATTGTGGTTGACCCCTCTTGTTTTGAAAGCCAGATGTGGGGATTTGTCTTTCTAGTACAGGTTCCTGTGACTGGGGTGCCTGGTATGGGATCTGCTCTTCTTTCTTTTCTGAACCTGAGGCATCCCTCCCTCCCATAGATAGTTCTATGATTTGTTTAGCTCTGGACCTGTCTCTGCCCTTTCTGTCCTCTTCTGTGTGTCTTCTTCTCTACATTTAGCTGTGGAGAGTCTGTTCTTTGGATCATTTTCTGGGTTATTTATACTGATGTGGTTTTTATCTAGTTGTATTCATGGGATGAGGTGATCTTAGGGACCCCATACTCCATCATCTTCACTGGAAGTCTCAGTGCATTGCTTTTTAATTTAGAAAGAATTGAGAGCACCCTAAATTTCAACAGTTGAGAATTGTTTAAATAGTGAATCAGCCATATGATGGGATATTATATAACTACTGATGAAGTTTCAGGAAAATACACAATGGCTTAAAAATGCTATCAATACGTAATTAAAGAATAAAAAGCCCCATCTGTCTTGTTATATTACCAGGAAAGGCTATTCACAAAAGTCTGATTATCTCCAGGTGGTGGAATCATGGTGGAATCATGGGACTTAATTTGTTTTTCTTTATTTCTTTGTGTTTTTGCCCCCCAAATTTATTGCTGTGTTACTTGGTGTGGCCACAAAACTAAAATGATCACTGCAAAAGGAGCATGTGTATAAAACTACAAGAATTTAGAGATTTAAACCAAGGATTTTACTTGTTGAAGTTATCGTCCTCATCCTCAGCAGACTTAATTCTCTTGAGGGTTTGTCCTAGATAAGTGAGGACTCAATCTAAAGAAAAATTTCTGGTGTCAGAAACATGATCTTAAAAAGGCTTATATTTCAAAAGATGGATTTTTGTAGGGAAGAAATATCATTTGGGTGTCAAAGGCTAAAAGCTTGAGGGACTCAGGGCATACATAGAGATTGATAAAGTGGAGGTAAATGCAAGCTGACGTACTTTTTTCTGCCCAATAATACAACAAAAGTTTGGCCAGTTGACAGTAAGAGAATTGCAAGTGAATTTGACTAGTCAACACAGCTGGGTCCCTGGGAAACGGTCCAGTGCCCCACCCTCTGGCACAGCTTGTTAGATGTCAGTAGCAAGTCAAGAAGATTGAAACTCAATACGTGTTTTAGGAAATTCTTGAGTAAAAGGATCTTTACCTAGCTTCCCAAAGTATGACCTGGGTTGTCAGCCTCGTGGAAATGCTTCTTGTCCAGCATGGTACCGGGGTAGCAGCAAAGAGTAGATGGGGGACTTGGCGTGGCGGTATGAGGATAGACCCTGAAGACTTAAAGGGCTCTTTAATTCATCACTTGGTGGAAACAATGAGCTAGGTAGGATTGGCAACTGAAAAGCAAAGAGGAACATGCACGTTTCAAGGTGAAGGCAAGGAGAACATTCACAAAAGCAAAGTATGAATTGTACGAAAGTATGCATTGTTTTTCACATAGAAAGGCCAGATGGATAGATGTCTATGACTTTGGTCTGGATACCTATCCACTGAAGTCTCATCAGTGATATCAGAAGGAAAATTCTCACCCTAGAAAGGTGGGAAGGAGAATGAGGATGAAGAGAATTCTGAGTCAGAGAAAATATGTTCAAACTAGAAAAAAAAAAACCTGCATTTATTTTGTCTTGGTTAGATCACATGTTTTGCCACCACTAAAAATGGGGGCTCATAAGGTAAATTAAGTTCAGTTATAGAGAAGATTCTTGAGAGCTACATTTTTCATGTCTGAATCATAAAATTCATACCTCAATTAAAAGGACTGTAAGTCTACTTGAGGTCATGTTAAAGTAATTTATGCATATTTTAGAAAGCGAGAGTTAGATGATTTTCATTGAAGAGGTACTTCTCTGCAAATATATTTTCTATTGAACATTTACTTTTCAACTACATGTTTAATAAGCATGTCTGTGACTTTATTTTCCAAAGGTAAAAGGTGGCCTAAAGGGAGGAGAAGGAAAATACCAAAATGATTTTCCTAAAGTGTTTTCATAATAATCGTTTTTCCTTAAACATAAAGGAAGTTACACTAATACATCTTACTCTGAATACAGACTGGAAAACTGAAAAAACTAGATTGTATAGCCAACAGGAAATGACATTATGAAATACTCTTACTGACATTACTGCATCACCTTTTAAGTAAAAGAAATAGAAACAAATGTCAGGAATGTGTTTTCAAGAATGAGATTTTTACTTGTGGTGTTTTATTCTGGCTCTAAATGTAACTGCAAATGAAAAGAGGATAATTATTTTTATTAAAAAATCATGTGTATCATTTAGCTTTTTTTTTTTCTTTTTTGGATGTTTTTATTTAGAAATAATTTCAAACTAAAAAAAAGACAAAAGAATAATACTGAGAACACCTGTATACCCTTTACCCATATTCCCGTATTGTTAGCTCTCTTTGTTAATGGCACTTTTCAAAATTTTCAGTGTCCTGAGTGCTGGAACAAAACCTAGGCTGCATTGTTTTGTGAGTTTCATAGGCAACATCCCTGTTTACCATGGTTTTCAGGGAAGAACAGCTTCTGCCAGTCCACAGAAGTCCCCTTAGGGCAGTGGGAGGCCAGATCATCTTTCTTTTGTAATCCTAAGAAGGGCCACTCCCCTTGTTGAAAAAAGAGTCAAGGAAGCTCCCAACTATTCTAGCTAATGAATAACCCAAAAAGTGATAAGCAAATGAATATGTAAGCAAATAAATAAGGCTTCATAATGGTATATATTTCAAAAGTGGGAGTTTCATTCTTTAACCTCATTGTTTCTTCTGCAACTAACGGTATCTTATCTTTCCAAAAATATATATAATGTATATGTTTATATGTGATATGTAGCCATTGATACGGTTATAGGTATAAAGTTATAGAGAGATGTAGAAGTATAAGTACACCTGTAAACAGAATTACAGATTTAAAATGCTTTTCCATGTTTTTTGCCTAATGGGATTTATACTATACGCACCCTTGGGTGGCTTGCACTTTCCACTAACAGTGTACCTGATCTAGCTTGTGGCAGTAATTCACATAGCTCTGCCTCAGCCTTTTAAAAGTAACATAATACTGCAGTGTGGATATGCCATAATTGTTTAACCCATATCCTAAGCATTTTTCCCCTTTTTCCCTTTTGCTGTTATAAAAGTTATAAACAAATATTTGTTGTGTATATCCATTTCTTATCTGAGGTCTCCTATAAAATTTCTAGCGGGGTTATTTGTGCATGTAAATTGGGATAGTGATTGTCAAATAATTTTTATAATCAGAGTTTGAAACTTCTTGTCTTTGGCACATAGTGTATTCAGTAAATGTTTGTAGAAGGAGGAAGGAAAGGAGAATGGAAAAAGGGAAGGAAATCAGGCAAGCTGATTTGGGGGGATAGTTTCCTTTACTAAGGTGAGAGAACACTGTGTTGTTCAGTGAAGATTGTGGTTGCCTTTACTTACCAATTTTCTATTGTGCTTTTAAATATTTTTATTTCTGTACTTTTTATTTTTTTAATTTGTATTTATTTTATTTTTATCATTTATTTATTTTTTATTTATTTCTGTACTTTTAAAAACATTATGAGCTTTTTGTATCTTTCAGAGACCAGCTTGAATGGTGTAGAAGTTTATAACAAATATCAGAAAGAATATAACAAATAGTATGTTAAATGTTTTTATCATCTGGTTCTGTCATACCATCAATTTTTTTTTATCACACCTGCATTTTTTTTTTCAGGCTGACTGTCTCCTCAGATAGATAATAAGCAGGGAGAACCATAAGGATAGAGACCAGCCTGTCTTATTTGTCAATGCGTTCTTTACAAAGATGTCTGGGTGCTCTGCATTTGTTAAAAACAAAATGTAGAAGGACAGAATTAGAGAGAGTGTGACAGAGAGAGATAGAAAAACAGACCTAGAGAAAGATATAAGAAGACAGACAGAGGGACAGAGATAGAGATAGAAAGTAAGAAAGAGAAGGAGGGATGATGGAGAGGGGAGGAAGGGAACAAGAAGATTAGAGCTGTAAATATAGGAGATACACATAAAAATGAATGGTGAGAAAGAAAAAAAGCACCAACCTACAAGAATCTCAGTGTTTTCTGAGTTTGAATCAGGGAGACATTGGATCATTTCCCAGAAGACCAAAGTTGACGTGCATAGCTTCGCTTCTGAGTATAGGGTAAAAGCTATGGGAGTCCAGCATAAGGATTATTTCGAGGGCTTGTCTTGTAATTTAAGTTGTGCAAAGAGAACTGAGCCAGTAAAGGTGAAATACCTACTTTCTATTACCTGATGCTGTGGGAGTGGAAATGTAATTACAGCCACAAATCCATCATAGTGGGGGAAGCTTGGAAATTGCACTGGACCCGGAGCCCATGTAATGTAATGATGTAAAAGCTTTATGAACCAGTTTTGCTTAACATTATTTTAGATCAGAGTGTAATGTAGTGGAGACATTTATAAAACATTTTCTAGCTAAAATTTCTATTTGATCCTATTACATTATAACTGTATGTTTATATTTCTATATGCATATATATATATTTGTACACACATATACATCATATATATGTTTACATAATTACAGTGTATGGAGACACTCACATTAAAGAAATAAACAATCTTAAATTTTATATGATTCACAAATGTTGTTAGACCTAAATAATTAGGAAATAGATTATTCAATTTATAAGCTTCTTGCTTCTTCTTTTTGGGCCATGTGTCTCTCCTCACAAACATTAGAAAGTGAGTTCAGGAAAGGAAAAGAAATAAAATATTCAAATAATTAATAGCAGGTTTATGTTTTTGTTCATTTTACTTTATCAGTCTTCTCATACTTATACTCATGTGTCTAGGTATTTATGCCTGACTGATGACTGATTGCAGTAATATCGGAGAATAAGATTCAAATTATACTTTAGTAAGAGGATTTGTTAACATGGAACGTGATGCCTCACTTGGAGCTCCTCTCAGTTTTTTGGAGTTAAATCAACAGGAGTTTGTGTAGTTCATATCTTGAAGAATCAACAGAGAGTAGTACTTATGGAAGTTTCCTTTACAAGTTAGGAAAACATTTTGGTTTCATCCTACAAATACTGCACTCCAAAGCCTATTGCTACTGTTTTCCGAATTACTCACTGGTTTGATGAATGGCAGTTACAAGTAGAGCTTTTATTGCAATGTACAGATGTTGATATTTTCCACAATTTTCTTGGACTAAATGGAAGGCTTTCATATTGAAAAAAAATTCATTTAGGACATAATAAAAGAACTTAGATTTGCGCTTTTTGAGGATCCATACAACTCCTACATTTTTATTCTTCTTTTTTTTTAAAGATTTTTATTTATTTATTTGACAGAGATCACAAGTAGGCAGAGAGGCAGGCAGAGAGAGAGAGGTGGGGAAGCAAGCTCCCCGCTGAGCAGAGAGCCCGATGCGGGGCTCGATTCCAGGACCCTGAGATCATGACCCGGGCTGAAGGCAGAGTCTTAACCCACTGAGCCACCCAGGCACTCCTTTTATTCTTATTTTTAAAACAAGGTTTATTTAAAGAACCTGTCTTCCTTGGCATTGATAAAAAGCAGATGTTAACTAATGGAATGAAGCCAGGGGGTAATGAGAGTTTGAAATAGAATAATCATTTTAGAAGTCAGAAATGGGTTAGAATTTCTACAGAAAACTGGATAAAGCTAATGGTATTTGTGGATGTGTGTGTGTGTGTGTGTGTGTGTGTGTGTGTGTGTGTGTAGAGGGAGAGATAGAGGATGATGAAAAGGAGAGAGAAAAAGGAAATGTTGGGTGAAAATGATTCATGATAAAATTCAATTCTCAAATGACTTGGGATTTACCCACATTTAAAATTTATTTTAATCATGTATTTGAAGTTCACATACTGTGTGAGACTTTTAAATCAGGCTTATAACTCAATATAAAGAAATGTATGGGTGAATTTCCTAGAAAAGTTTCCAAGGGCTTTTAAAATACATGTATTTGTTTTTAGGATACATATATTTGCTATTCAAGTTCCTTACTATGTCCAGAAGCTTAGGTTATGTTATGGGGAAAAAAAGTTTTACATTATTTTAAATAATGTGACTTTGTAAATAAATAGAACCCTTGCCTCATGTGTAATTATTCACACTGGCAAAACGTTACTGTGAAATCAGAATGATATCCACAGCTATCAAAGTATTATTTTCTGTGATCTCATTTAACTGTGTTAAGGAATGTTAAGAAAATTGTTCTGTTCATGAAAATATTTCCAAGGTCAGGAAACTATGTGGTGAGAGCAAAAAATTATTTTGGAAAATATCCTTTTAGAAATGTTTCACAGTTTGGTTTATAGGGTTTATTTAGTAAAGTATAAAGATTTTCAATTTTCTTAATGTTGGATTATTTCAACAGAAAATTTCCTTAATATTAGATTACTTTTAAGTAATCCAGAGTAATAAATGCTAATTCTATTTTTATTTCTCGTTTACTTTTGAAGTGGGCCAAAGTAATAATGAAATCTACAATAGTATTTTTGGAGCAGTTTTAGTTTTATGGAAAAATGAATGGGAAACCATAGAGGTTTTCCATATACCTCCTGCCCCCCACACATGTACAGCCTTTACCATTATCAACATCCCCAACCAGAGCGGTTTATGTGTTATAAGTGATGAACCTCATCGACACATCATAATCACCCAAAATCCAGAGTTTTGCAATCCATTCACTCTTGGTGTTGTACATTCTATGGATTTGGACAAATATATAAGGACATATATCTGTTAGTATAGTATCATACGGAGGCATATTTTTGCTGCCCACGTCCCCTATGTTATGCCTATTCATCCATTTCCCATAATCTCTGGCAACCTCTGATCTTGTTACTGTCTGCATACTTTTGCCTTTTACAGAATGTCATGTAGTAAGAATATAGTCATATAGTCATTTAGTATGTAGCCTTTTCAGATTGGCTTTTTTCACTTAATAATACACATTTAATTTCCCTTCATATCTTTTCATGGCTCGATAGCTCATTCCTTTTGAGCTCTGAATATTCCACTGTATGGATGTTCCATAATTTATTTACCTACTCACCTATAGAAGGACATCTTGGTTGCTTCCACGTTTTGGCAGTTAGGAATAAAGCACATCTGTGTATGGGTTTTTGTGTTGACATAAGTTTTCAGGTAAACATCAAGGTAAATGTCAAGCAGTACTGTAATGATTTTTTTCATGATGCAATTAATTTTGCAATTTTTCTTTTTTTTTAATTTGGCATTTGTAGAGTTTTTTTTTTTTTTAATAATTTCTATTTTATGTGTAGGAGTATGGTTTGGTCACTTTCCGATGACACCTAGCCTGTCTCTATATTTGCATGTTTGTATGCTACATTCTGAGTTTTTGTATTCCTGTACCTACTAATGGATTTTGTCTGGTAAAATAACTTTGTTTAAATAGTCCATAAATGGCCCTCAAAATGACAAAGTGAAAAGAAGCCAAAAATTCTAAACTGTGTTTGAACAAATCAAATGCATTTGGGTAGTTGGTCCCTCTGTTAGTCGTATGTGGGTACCATTTTGCCCATGGGAAATTTCTTAAGAGTTTAAAAAGGCTGAATAATACTCTTTAGTGTCTATGGATTTTCAGACAGTTTGTGTACTTATTTAATCTTTACAGTTTATCAGGTAGTTCTACGTAATTTATTAACTGAAGAGATTCTGGTTTCCCTTTACAGCCCTTCTTTCTGATCACATTAAGAACTTCTTTAATAGATGCACTAATAAAAATAAATAATACCAGTGAGGCTTGGAGGGAAATGAGAGTCTGGTTTCTGTTCATAGAAGACATTACCCTGATTTCACTGTAGTGAGTAGATAGCGCTGAACTCATCTGAAACCCGTTTCCCCAACTGGACATAGTACTGAAGTGGGGAAAATATGCACATTTAAGGAAAAAAGAGCAACTTTTCCCCCAGCTTTATTGAAGTACAGTTGACAAATATAAATGGTATATGTTTAAGGTACACAGTGTGATGATTTGATATAATACACATTGTGGAATGATTACAACAATGAGCTAACTAACAAAGTAATGAACCTGTCCATCATTTCACCGTTACCTTTCGTGGTGTATAAGAATATAACACGACTCTCCGCAAGGTTCAAGTATACAACACAGTATTACCAGCTATAGTTATGTAGGAACTGGGCATTAAAACCCCAGAAACTATTCATCTTATAACTGAATTTGTGCCTGTGCCCTTGGCTCACTTTTCCATTCCCTTACCCCCAGCTCCTGGCAGCCACCATTCACTCTTTGCTTCTATGAGTCTGATTATTTTAAGATTCCACATATAAGTGAGATCAGGCAATACTTGTCTTTCTATGTCTCTGCCTTATGTCATTCAGCTTATGTAATGTTCTTGAGATTCACTCATATTGTCACAAATGGCATGATTTTCTTCTTTTTAATGAATGAATGACATCCCATAATAATATTTTTCTGGCTGAATAATATTCATGTACATTACACACATACAGTACAATATTATATATGCCACATATTCTTTATCCATTCAACTCTTGACGGACACTTCAGTTGTTTCCTTATCTGGGCTATTATGAATAATGCTGCCGTGAACGTGGGACTACAGGGATCTCTTTCATATCCAGGGTCCACTTCCTTTAGACATAGTCCCAAAAATGGGACTGCGGGACATATGGCAGTTATACTTTTAATTTTTTGAGGGATTTCCGTCCTGTGTTTTTATAATGGCTGTACCAATTTACGTCTCTACCAACAGCTGCACAAGCATTCCCTTTACTCCATACCAACATTTATCCTCACCTGACTTTGATAATCGGTGTGAGGTGATGCCTCATTGTGGCTTGATTTGCATTTTTCTGATGATGAGTGATGTTGAGCATGTCTTCATATACCTGTTGTCCATCTGTATGTTTTGTTTTGTTTTTTTGAAAAATGCCTATTCAGCGCCTCTGCCCACTTTTTAAAAAAATGTTTTTTATTTATTTGACAGAGAGAGATCACAAGTAGGCAGAGAGGCAGGCAGAGAGAGAGATGGGAAAGCAGGCTCCCTGCCGAGCAGAGAGCCCGATGTGGGGCTCCATCCCAGGACCCTGGGATCATGACCTGAGCCGAAGGCAGAGGCTTAACCCACTGAGCCACCCAGGCGCCCCGCCTTTGCCCACTTTTTAACCAGATTATTTATTTGTTGTTAAGTTGTATCGGTTCCTTATATAGTTTGGATGTTAACTTCTTACCAGATACATGGTCTTCAGATATTTTCTCCCAAAAGAGAGTTAATTCTAACAAAATGTTATGCTGTTTTAATGCCTGTAGACCAAGAGCCACTTCCTGTTTTTGTCTCCTGTTCTATCTTATTTCCTACAACTCTCATCACATACTTCCTTGCACTGTGGTAATTAATCCTTAACATCTATCTTCTTTACATTTTTAATATTGTTTAGCTCAGTTTCTAAGCTCATCAATTTAAATAGAACAGAATTCTGGTTTAATTAGTCAATATAATTGAAAATATTAAATATATTAAAAGATATGTAAAAATATCTTAATGTCTTATCAGAACGGACTTAAAGCTAAACAGTCCTTTGGGACCTTATTTTTGATACTACAAAACCTACAAAAGTGATGTAACCCTCAGCGTAAACCTGTGGTTCTTGTTAAGTGATGATTGTAAAGGCTCTTATACCCCTTGCTATCTTAAATCTTGTTATTAGCCTGGAAACTTGCTGGCGGACGGGTTTTATCAGTCATGGTTAAATTGCTCTGCGTGGCCCATAATCATTACGTCATTATCCATCCCAGGACGAGCTGGTCACACTCTCTGTCATTTCACTGAGCTGTTCTATCAGCTCTCCAGGAGTCGGTGCAAACAAACGGATTCCAAACCCCTTCGGAACACACTGTAAATCTTTTTAACTCCATATGGCCAAATGGGAGACCACAGGGCCACGTGACTCAACTCCCCTGAGACAGTCGCATTATTCCTGTCAGACTTTTCTTCCCTCGTTCATCAGCTGGAGGCTTTCGTCTCTTTTTAAAGTCGTGGCCTTTCAAGGAGGGGTGAAGTTACACCTGTCGGTTATAAATGGTCCCAGTACTTTCTATCATTCTGTCATTTCACAAAAGAAATGAGAAGGAAGCGTAGCCTATTCCGTTTTTACTTAGCAACACTTTTGTTTTTCCTTTCTCTCTAGTACTTTTAAATACCTTCCAGTTATGTAATTGTTAAGAGTCTTTTTTAAAAGATTTTATTTATTTATTTGACAGAGATCACAGTAGACAGAGAGAGAGAGAGAGAGAGGAGGAAGCAGGCTCCCTGCTGAGCAGAGAGCCCCCAACGCGGGACTCGATCCCAGGACCCCGAGATCATGACCTGAGCCGAAGGCAGCGGCTCAACCCACTGAGCCACCCAGGCGCCCCACGAGCATTTTTAAAATATCCACCTCCATGGAGGAATGATATCAGAACATTGGGGGTGTCAGCTTCTGTGTGAGTTCTGCACTGTGTTCAGTAACTGTTGAACTTTGGCTGCGTAGGTAACCCGCAGCGGCAGTCCCCATGTGCCCCCAGCACGCGCGCTGTGTTTGTGTCTCTGCGTCCCGCTCTGACAGCTCTGCGGCTGCTGGTAATGCCGTCCAGCAGGTGCACCTGGGCACCCACCGTTTTGTTCACATAGAACAAAGTTAATGTTTTATCAAGCGCAGGCCACACTTGGGTTGAGACATGAGTAGGAAGCAGAGTTTGAATCAAAGCCTGATATTTGAACTCCATTGAGCAAACTCTTTTGAGTTCTCTTGAAAGTTTTGAGGACTTAGTCTCTTAACTCCCCATTAACCAAAGGATGAAAGCCAGAAGGCTGAATACATGGTCCATAATGTACCCATGGTGAGTACCCAGACTACCCAGAGTACTCACTCTGGTAGGTCTTGCTTTAAGCAATGAAAGTAACTGAATTGTGTCATTACTGCCCACACGATACACTGTCCCAGGCTTTAAAAACAAATATATTTGTCGATATACCTGAGTGTGGGGGGAATAGTTCTAATCAATGCCTTAAAACTGCCTTAAAACTGAACAGTGAATATTGTGCGAATTTCACAGATTGCTGATGATGGTCATACTCGGAAGGCTTTTCGGTGGTGGTGTTGATACCTCTCAAGGAGAAAGTATGTGCCAGTTGTTCTTAGATTAGTGATACAGGTAAAGACACATGAATACAGTTAGCCACCCGCGCTAGCAAAACATCTTTAACAGAACATACAGGAAATATTTAATTCATCTATTTCTATATCTTGCTTCTTACCCTTTGTTTTCCCTTTTCTTCATTGCCGTAAGGAAAAAAATAACACAGTAAACTAAACACCAGAACCTAAAACTTGCTAAGAAGGATGAATTAACCCAGATTGTTACTAAACTAAAGAATTTACCTCAAAATCACAATGTGAATTTAATTTCTCTGGAAATGATTACATTAGAGTTTGATGGGAAAAAACCCAAAGTATCTGTCAAGCCTAATCAAGTAATATCCTTATTTACAGAAGCAACTTCATCCATATGTGAGGCTGAAAATAAATAACCTATTTAATAGCTATGGCTTATGCAATATCTGTAGCTGTACAATTACTTGTGAAAATTGAATTATCCCTATTTGTTCTCCAAATCCTCTTTATGCTGAGTAGTTTTCTGTAGTTCAACTTAAAGTGTCCACTAATACTTCCACTTAAATAGAGGTTGAACTTAAATTACTCTCAGTCCTCTGAATTAAGCATGAAAGGCCTCTGACCATGCCTGCCCTAACCTTGTGGCCTTAGGCTCTCACTCCAAGCCTTATTTCATACATGGTTCTTAAGAAGGTTGTCTGTTTTATTCACCTTTCGAAGATAAGAAGCATCAAATTAAAAGAATTATGTACAATAGTCAGACAAGGAAGACTAAGAGCCAAGGAGAGAAGGGAAAAGTAACAGTGATTTGCTGGACACGTTCTGAGGCAGTTGCATGCGCATTACCACGTTTAGTCCCTCAAACCCTCCGTGTGGCGAGCTGCTGGTCTCACAAATAAGTATGCTGAGGCGTAGGGCATGTGGCAGGTAATTCCCCCAAGGTAGGAAGCAGCAGAATTGGGATATTCACTCAGGCTATTTTACCTTAAGGATGTTCACAGAGGTGACATAAGTCACCTGTACAAGCTTATTTATTGACCGGGGGCGGGAGGGGGAGCACAAGTAGGGGCAGTGGTAGAGGGAGAGGGAGCAGCCTGATTCGGGACTCAATCCCAGGACGCTAGGAGCAATACCTGAGCTGAAGGCAGACGCTGAACCAACTGAGCCACCCAGGTGCCCCCCTATACAAGTTTAAATGTTGCCTAGTGTATTTGTTAGAGAATTCGTTTTAGGAAGATCCATAGAAATGGTTAAAATATACAGAGCTTTGAAGATTTTGACATCATGTCTTTTGTGGAACCTCTCATTTTCCAAAGATAATTAATACATTATTTTACACATTTTTGTTGTCTTTGCTTGAAACATTTACCTCTGAAACTGATGTCATACCTATGATGCCTCAGATAAATTTAAATAATCCAGTGTTTTCAACTTAATTTGCAGTAAGCCCAAATTACATTTTTTTCATTTTCTATTATATATGTGTCACCTATAGAATGCCAGGACTAGTAATAGCACTTTTCCATCCCCCCCCCACCTGCTAAATTTCAGCTGGCGTTTATGCTTTACTGATACGCAGTAGAATACCCAGTATTTTACAGAAGCAACCTACACTTCACCCGCATGAGAATCACTTTAGTAGAAAGCTGAATTAGGGAATCAGGGATTGGGGCTTAAGACACAGTGTCTGAGAACCAGTGCCTTTCAGTTCAGCATCATTTCCCTTTGTACTTTAAGACGACGGTGCGTCGCAGCTGACTGCGTTTTACAGTCCAGGTGCACCTGCAAGGACTAGCACTTGGCCCAAAACACTGCTGGCTGAGACAAAAAATGAGGGGGAAACCAAAGTCTGACTTCAGTTATGAATGGTCATTGTTGGCCGTGCTCTTCCCTATACCTTTGCCACAGAAAAGCAGGCAGGCACATGTTTGATTCATTCTCTCCAATTATTTTAAGTATTACAGTTGTTCCCCATTTAATATGAAGCCGGGTTTTGTTCACTGATGTTGTTGTTCATGTGCCCTTGCCCTGTTAAGTGCATTTGTAATTTGTCCTCAACTTTTCCTCTCCTGTATGTATAACATACGGATTTACAAGTTAAACTCACCCTAAAGTCATGTTAATGTCAGTTTGTACTGAAATTATGCTATCCTTTCCATACTAACCGGGAGAGTTTTGATTAAAATTAATGCCACTTTAGAATATTTTAAGTCTCAAGAGGTCATTCAAAACAAATGGAAAGTTTGTTCCTGACCAGAAGTGTCCTAGGAGGTGCATTTGTGGACTATGACCTGAGCCCAGTAACTCTATATTTCACAGAGATGACAGACAGTCCATGCTAGTGGTGAGGCACCGACTTTCAATGAGACGCGTCTACTGAAAAGGAGTCCTTGATGTAATACACATCAAAGATAGTCTAATTAGAGAAGATGGCTCTGATTTGATGTGGGTAATTGGGAAGAACTCGGAGCAGGTCTTTTGCCAGAGAAGCACGCTGTCGCTGTGTTCTTGGAAGTCTGGCTGCACTGCAGAAAGATTAGGAGGCAAGGTTAATATAATCTGTTTAACAGAGAAATTCGATGATGTGGGTAATGCTTCAGTTTGTTTAAACTTGGAAAATTAAATGCTGACAATTGCTTAATGTGGCTCTTTCTAAATGTGCTTACAAATATTGAATTTCAATGAGTTAGTCCCATTTACCAAAAATTTTATGAAAGCATTGCATACACATATACTATTTGTGTTGTTTTAGGTCGAAATGTTTCAAAATGGCTTTTGATCAGAAGAGAAAAACATAATTTTCATGTCAATGTGCAGGATACAACTTTGTTGCGTTTATACCAAAACCGTATCAGTTTAATTATTGCCTCAACTTTCCCATTTCCTTATTAACATATTTAAATGTTTATCAACTAATTTTATTTTAAAATAAATACCATGTTATATTTTGGATATTTTCCAGTGGTAAAGAATTTTATTTTATTTTTTTATTATTTATTTATTTCACAGACAGAGATCACAAGGAGGCAGAGAGGCAGGCAGAGAGAGAGGGGAGGGGAAGCAGGCTCCCCGCTGAGCAGAGAGCCCGATGCGGGGCTCAATCCCAGGACCCTGGGATCATGACCTGAGCTGAAGGCAGAGGCTTTAACCCACTGAGCCACCCAGGCGCCCCCAGTGGTAAAGAATGTTAAAACTTCATTTGTATTTTAATAATATATTGAAAATCTCTGTATTTTTATTGCATTAACACTTTCCTGCCTTCTGTATAGCCAGTAAATTTTGGCTAATACTGAGAACCAAAGCTCCCAATATTTACTAATATGAGAAAATTAGTTTACCAGACTTTGGGAACTCTGGTTTGAGCTTTGGGGACTCCAAACACAGTGCACAATTTAGAAATTAATGGCTAGTTACTGGTCAGACATTGTTCATTGGCTAGGTAAATAGTGATATGGAAGCAAACTTGTATGTTTGCAAAGTACAGTAAGTGCAAAGTAAATAAAAATGTGTTTACTTTTTCTAGTATTTCCATCTATTTATAACAAAGTATTATGGCCTATTGGAAGTCAAACTTTTTTACAAAGTAAAGCTGAGGAATATTTTAGTACCTCACTGCAATGTGTCTATTTTTAAAGAGAAAACTGACACCAGTGATAGACCCCTGAGGGGGCACCTTGAGACTTCTAGCAAACTTCTAGCAAAATAAATAAAATTAAAAACAATTTAGGGGCACCGTCGGCTCAGGTCATGATCCTAGGGTCCTGGGATTGAGCCCCGAATCGGGCTCCCTGCTCTGCAGGAAGCTTGCCTCTCCCTCTCCCACTCCCTCTTTTGTGTTGCCTCTCTCGCCGTGTCTCTCTCTGTCAAATAAATAAATAAAATCTTTAAAAAATTTTTTAGAATAAAATAAAAAAAACTTCTAGCAAAAATAGCTTAGAAGTAATCTGTATCTTCCATAATTCACTTGGCAACCTCTTCAAGACCGTCAGGACATGATTGGAAGAAACCACAGGATTGCTCATGGTCATGGAGTAGAGTAGGTTTAGCTGGGTGAGTTTATCTGGGTAGATATCTGGGACCCTAATACCTTCTTCAAAATTTTGCACCATGGAGGTCACCCTCAACTCCATTTCTTCAGCTGTTAGGGAGCTGGTAATTAGCATTAATTATCTACTGCTTGGTTACTAACCCTCTCTTAGGAAAGGGGAGCTATTTCTTTTAACTGCTCAATATAACTTGTGAGATATGTGAGATATAAGTTATCTCACATCTTAACCTCACATAAAATTATGAAAAATGTCATGTTGTATTGTTTCAAATTCTATTTCCATGTTGTTTTGCTTGTGTGTCCTCCCAAGTAAACTGTAAACTTTCATCTATGTATTTTGGGTGCCATGCCTGAAACCAGACCAGAGCGGTCCTTCTTTGTGAGGCCAGGGCTTCTGGTCATTCCCAGACATATAAAATAATGATGAAGGCTTAAGAATCCCTGATTACATATGAACCATCTTACAGTCATGGATGAAAGTCAAGTCTGGAAGGAATAAGCTTTACTTTTTTAGGTCGTTGAAGGAAAAAAATAAAAGGTAAAGTGAGGTATACTTCTTGGAATTAAGAAGTAAGAGGTATTGCATGAAGTCAAGCTTTTTTCACAGAAAAAAAATCATCTACAACATGTAAAAATTTTGTCGTATGCCATGTAAGTAAAGAAAGTGAAGAATTTTTCTCAATTAGATACATGGCACTTAAGGACCAACAAGTAAGTAATTTGATAATTATTCAGTATAATTCTTTCAGGTTTGTGGTCAAGTTTTCCTATATTCAAATATTCAGAAGTTGACCATAATACAAAAAAAAAAAAAAAAAAGTGAGGACCTCTACTGTGTTAGAAAAAAAAAGAGAGAGATATAAAAATAATTTAGAGGTAAGATGATATGAAGTAAATATCCGTGAAGTCTTAGGAGAGAAAATGGAAAGACAAATTTAAATCATATGAAAATAATTGAGGGAGCGGGAAAGGAGGTCTGTTTGAAGGGTCTTGCAGCCAAGTCAGTCAGATGAACCATCATTATTTCCATGTTTTTTATGACTAGTAAACAACAAAAAAATGCATTAAATCAATTTTTCCCAACCCCACTGAGGATGAGGTGGCTCGTAACAAGTGGATCTTTACTTAGGTGTAAGGAGGGGAGGCTACAATGTGAATAAAACAGGCTATTAGTTCAACGCTCAAAGTAAATACCTTTTGATAGTAGAAATGAAATAAAATTTTAATTTAAAGTTCATGTGAAACTAACTTAAAATTATTTGTTAAAAAATAGAGGAAGTGTGACATCTATGTATTTAATATTTATTATTCTTTTGGGTTCCTGGACCCAGTTCCAATGTATATGTGTGTCGGGGGCAGGGTGCTCCCCCATACCAACAAGCAATCCTTGGACACCAGGACAGTGTCCAGGAATTCAACTCAGCTCTGACATTGTCTAGAGCGAGCATCAGATCCCACAGGCATAGGGCTCAGCCCCACAGACTGCCCTGTACCTCAGATGCCGATTACAAACTCAGGTTATTACCTGTACTTATGGTAGACTGACTTTAAATCAGTGGTTCCCATGACCCCCTCCCTGGATTCAGTTAATTTGCTAAACTGGCTCATGGAACTCAGGAAGACCTATTTATTCACTTGATTACTGACTTATAAAGGATATTAAAAAATACAAATCAACGACCAGATGAAGAGATATATATGGTGAAGTCCTACACAAAGGGTCTTCTGTGCTCTGGGAGCTTGAGGCCTGGCATGGTGGCACCTGAAAGTATTCTGATTCCTTGACCTGGAAACTCTCAGAACCCCCTCCTTTTGGGTTTTTATGGAGGCATGATTGATTAACTCATTGGCCGTTGGTGATTGATTCAACCTCTAGCCTCTCTACCTCCCTGGAAATCTGAGGTGGAATTGAAAGTTCCAATCCTCTAGTCATGGTTGATTCCCCAGGCAACCAGTCCCCATCCTTGGGTGCTTTCCAAAAGTCACTTCATTAACATAAACCCAGTTATGGTGGAAAAGGGGGTTGTATGAATGACATGACATTCATTTCAGCTTTATGGCTCGGAAACATTTTCAGAAACTGAGGACAGGTGACCAAATACTGTGGTAGATGCTCCCATTATTCTTACAGGTCAAGAAATTCCAAGGCTTTGGGAAACTGTGTGTGTGAAGACCAAATAAAAATAAGAGAAATTTATTTTGGTCTTCTGAAGGACCAAATATATATATTTCTTATAAATCACAATAACACAAGTACTAAAGTGATCTTTGGTTACCTATCACATTTTCAAGTCATTCAAAACTCAGGGACAATTTTCAGGGGTTGAATGTTTTATTTTATTAGCAGGTAATTGGTTGACTTCTGTGAACATGTGAAAATACAAATTAAGAGGTAGGGAAAAAAATACTTCTACAGCATTAAAGTCCAGATAGAATTAGTTTACTCTCAAGGAAATATTTATGAAAGATTCCCACTCCAGTTCAGTTTTTTTTCTGATAAGCTAGGAATGGATCACCCATCAAAACTCATTGAATCAAAATGCCACAAGGTGGCAGTGGCCCGCTCAAGGTGGCAGACTTTCAGAGGACACTGAAGGCCCTTTGTAGAGTTGACATCCTATTTCCTCCTTACAGATTTTGATAATGGAACTTCCTGCTTAAAAGACATGGGAGCTTCTGAATACATTTAGTGTTGAAAAACATATAATGACTCATTTTATGACCTTTATTATGCTCTGCAATTTTAAAAGAAGGAAAAAAGAAACCAATGGGAAAAAAACCCAACCATGTATTTACTATATATTATGTGCCTCAGCAACCTAACTTGATGCCTTATATATATTATGTATCTAGAATGTAGTTAAATATTGAGTAAATATTTAATACTCTTGAAAGACTGAATACAGTAGTATATTTTGCCTCATTTAAAAACACAGGGCTGGGGTGCCTGGGTGGCTCAGTGGGTTAAAGCCTCTGCCTTCAGCTCTGGTCATGATCTCAGGGTCCTGGGATCGAGCCCCGCATGGGGCTCTCTGCTCAGCAGGGAGCCTGCTTCCCTTCCTCTCTCTCTGCCTGCCTCTCTGCCTACTTGTGATCTCTGTCTGTCAAATAAATAAATAAAATCTTAAAAAAAAAATTAAAAAAATTAAAAAAATAAAAACACAGCGCTGGGGCTCCTGGGTGGCTCAGTGGGTTAAGCCTCTGCCTTCGGCTCAGGTCATGATCTCAGGGTGATGGGATCGAGCCCCGCGTCGGGCTCTCTGCTCAGCGGGGAGCCTGCTTCTTTCTCTCTCTCTGCCTGCCTCTCTGCCTACTTGTGATCTCTCTCTCTGTGTTGAATAAATAAATAAAATCTTAAAAAAAAAAACCAGGGCAAATAGGCATTTACTAAGCACCTATTAAAACTCTTACTTCCCAGCCTCCTATTACTTACTGGCTGTTATGATTTATTTGATCTTCCCATGTTAGATATCTGTCCACACATACATTTTATCTTTAGGCATATATTCCAGAGTGATTATGTCTAATTAGGTGATTTTGAATATCTCTTTCCTTATTGCAAGGGGCAATATTGAGAGGATTTGTTATGATGCTCTTAACTGCCCATTTTCACTGTGAAAATGTATAATCTTTAAGATTATTATTTTCTAATTTCCGTAGGAACGTATTGATATAGTAATGACCAATATTGTCAACCATCAGAAGCATGAAGAGAATAACATAATATGGAGTGATGGAAACAGTTTTCATATGTGTGGTGTTTACTTCGTTACATTTGTTCATACTTCATTCTGTTTTTTTTTTTAACTGAATGCTATATATTTTTGAGTTATATTAATGGAAAGTAAAAAGAAAAAAGGAAAAAAGAACAAAGAACAAAAAAAGCTCCCATTAGCACATACATGACTGAACACCTGAAGGCAGAGCACAGTGATCGAGGTGCTGCAGTGAATTTGTAAACATGAATCTTGAGGGTTCAGGGCAGTAGTACAATGTATAACTTTATGGATGGCTCATCAGTGGACGACTCCAGAAGAGAATGAAGAGAAGAATTTGTTGAAAGGGGGTGACTGTGGACTCGCCACGGTTGTCATGGTGATAGAGGAGTTGACGTTTTACTCTCCGAGCTAGCAAAGGAAGATTTCTGAAAGGCTTTGCGACTGGGAGTCACTGACTTTCTCCAACAATGTCCATATAACAGCTGGAAATGAATTGAACAAATCTTTCATTTGTATTTTGTACCTGGTGTTTGATCTACAACGGAGTGAATTGAAACTATGGTACTGTTGCTTCAAGGTGATGGCTTGATTCCTGATGCGGTCCCGATAAATTCAGTTTGGTCTCCTTCCTGTCATCATTCCCATCGCTTGATTTAATTAGTTCTTCGAGGTCATGTTTAATCAACTTTATACTGACTGACTGATAATCTCTGCTGTCTCTCTTGTCTCCTTTTACCTGTTACCTACAGGAAGTGAGAGCTCTGGCTTTGGAGAAAAGTAGATCGGGGTTCAAATTTTGCTTAGCCGTTTTCTGGCTGTGAGACTTACGGCAGTTTATCCTCTATAAACCGTATTTTCCTGGTCTCTAAAATGAGAGAAACGCTATCTGCCCTTGGGGTTGTTGGCAGTGAAAACTAAGTAGTACAAGTTATGTAGGCACCTGGCCTACGTGGATATTCAAATCAGCTGAAACTCCTATTTCTGTGATGGCTACTTTCAGGCCCTGCACCCCCTCAGTGTCTCCGTCCACTTCATCACCAGTGAGTGACCTTTAGCAAGGTCATTGACATCCTTTTTTACTGGTCCCCAGTGGGTATTTCCAATAAAGTGCTTCCCTCCTCTAGCGATTGCCTTAAGTAATCGGTGTATCATGGAAAATATTTCCTAGGCTCCAGTTACAGTTGTGAAGCCACACTGATTTTTTTCCAAGCTGCTTTGAAATGTGTGCTGTGAATGTTGCCACATGAAGGTTACATCTTTCCTTTTCCCTAGGAGTGGGCTTGGGCTACTGAATACCCCTTAGTGAGAGTTCTATTATGACAACTTAGGAGAGATTAACTGTAATAGTCATTAACAATTAATTTGGACTCACCGAGTAAAAAACTCAATAGTTAAAGGCAAACAGTCAGTATCCTGGAATAACTGAGACAGATTTTCATCAGAAGATCTTAATGTCATTAGGTATCTACCAGTAATTAATGCAACAGGACAAATGCCTCAGATGAGGTGTAGATCAAGTCCTGGGGCATTCAGAAAAGGAAGACACTTGGCCTCCTTTTTTAGGAAAGTATGAATTTTGTAGGCCATTGGGAGAGGTGGGGGCTTCTGAGAGGAATGTGTTAGGGAAAAAGAAAACATTTCAGGTGGAGGAGCCAACAGGGAGAAATACCTAGAGTCTTAGAGTGGAACGTTGTGTTAGGAATCTCGTGGCTGACAAAGAAGGCATTAAGGGTTAGTACTGCAG
>PISX010013873.1:0-55031 GCA_004024625.1 Mellivora capensis | reverse complement strand
TCTTTGGCTTTTAAATAGGCTTTAAATATTAAATGAATCCCTATGTGTGTCGTGGCAATACCTGAACGTCTAAAGTAATTATCATTTTATCAAGAAAACGAATTTGCAATTGTTTAATGTATTCAGCAGCAAAATTAATACAATATCAGTGGTCAGATAATTTGAGCAGTGAATTTATAGGAGTGATTTTAACTTACATCCAGCAATGCAGGCAACTCCTACCCAGCAATTTATGTTTGACTGATTAAGCTTGGGAAACAACATGGACCCTGTCCTGTGGTCCATGTCCAGACAAAAATGATTAATGAAACCCGAAAGAAACAGAGGGCTAAGAATTTTATGCAGTGTATTTGTCGTGTGAGAAACCCAGAGAATACTGGGCTATAATTTAAAAATTTAAAAAATACAGTGATAAAATTTTTACTTGTCTGTTATATAATTATAGTGAATTATTTTGTCCCTGATGAGGGAATTGTGAGGTTTTGTGTCTTAGATTTGCCTGAGCCTCCGAAGTTGGTGACGGAGATGCTACCATGAGATGTCTATTTTTTAGATGTTTTCCTATTCAGAGCACAATTACTTCTCTCTTGAAAAAGGATTTATCTTTTAATGAACTCCATTTAAATTTCTTTTCCCTATTTTTGTGCTCATCTCATTGAATAACATAATCTCAGAAAATATTAACTTGTATTATTTCACAGTTGTGTCTCCAACACTATCTTAATGTAATCTTGCCATATTTATTCTGCTGTTCATTGGTTTGCACTATTCTTCAAGTCCTCACATGCAAGTGTAATGAAAGAGCTCTGTTGATTCCCTTTTTCAGATCATTAATAAAATGTTAAGAACTAGCTCAACACCAGTCCCGGGGCACTACAGTAGATACCTTCCTTATTATGTGACAGACGTTATTTATCATTCATACCCTGTTGTTTGCCTTCCTCTTGACAGTTTGCAATCTTTGCAGGAGTCATCCTATCAAAGTCAGTTTGAATGGATTTTTAAATTAAAGCTTTGGGAGGCACTGTATTAAATGTTTTACTGAAATCTAACACCCATGGTATTTATTGTGTATCCCATAGTCATTCATTAAAAAATGTTAACCAGTTGTATCCATCTAGAATGACTAACGTTTCCTGTTCCTTTCTGACTATTGGTAGGAGGTGACTCTCAGAGATATCATTTTAGTATCCTGTTTATTACAGGTAACTCCATAAAGTCAGATGGTTTATGTGAAACCTTCCAGGTGATTATAAAAAAGTTACTGGAAATGAATGAGAGAATCCCTAAAAACCCTTTGTGCTTTGCCTATCTCTATATCCTCCCTACCCTGCTCCCCCCAACATTTACCAATTTTTTTAATAAACAATTTAGATCAATGTTTGCCAAACATTGGTTTGGCAAATTACATCCTAAATCTATCCATGTCTATTCATGGGCATGTGGTCTATGGCTGCTATCTTCCAGTGATAGCAGAGTTGAGTGGTTGTGCCAGGGACCCGATGCCCCTCAAAATATTACTCTCTGGCTTCTTGCAGAAAAAAATGGATTCCTGTTTTAGATTATGATTAATACTACTAATAGTAATGCTTATTATACATTCCCACAAATAAGAGAAAATTGTAGATAAGAGAAGATCTGGAACACGTAATTAGACAACACACTGCCTAGGCTGCTGTGAAGTGAATTCCTTTATGGGGTAAAATTTCCGAGATCATATATCTGTACTGAACTCCAGCATCTGTGAGATAGCAAATGGATTCAAATTTACTAACATTGTCTAATTCTGGAATGAATCCGAAGTCTAACTCCTAAAATGGTGCAAATAGAATGCCATTGCTATCAGATGAGGTGGTATGTATCAAAATACATGTCATAAGAAATGGAAGACATAGGTATTGTTGATATCCAAGTAAACATGTGTGCCGGATAAACTCTCATCCATTCAATCACTTGATACACAGTTAAGTGTCTGTTAGGTTCCAGCCATTCTTTTCCTGTCTAAGGATGAAGTATCTGTTCTGGGGTAAGAGTCTTGAAGGAAGGAAAGAGCGAGCCAAGCATGAACCTTTGTAAAGAGTTTTGTGTTTGGATTTAACAGTCAAGTGTCAATGTCTTGAGGTGGTAGTGGATTTGGCATGTTGGAGGACCAGTAGGAGGGTTGTGAGATCCAAGGAATAAATAAAGGAGATGGTGGTCGGAGGTTCTTGGTGACTGTAAAAACTGAGAAGGAGCCCATGAGAGGGTTTTAAGTTGAGGGAACACCTGATATGAGTTGAGTTTTATCAGGAGGCTGCTGTGTGGAAAATGACACAGGGGCTTTTGTGGAAGTGGGAAACCAGTTCAGAGGTAATTACAATAGTCTGGTCAGTTCTTCTCCTTCTACCAAATGGTGATTTAGTGGAAAGCTGCAAAGGTGGTGGTGGAAAGTGAGCATTCTGTAAGTATTTTCAAGATAAATGTCCTATAATGGGCTTTCTAATAGATTAGTTATGGAATATGTTAGAGGAGTCAAGGACCTTGCCAGAGTTTTTGGCCCAAATACTGGGATTTACTGGGCTGTCATTTACTGAGGTGGAAGAAACTGGGACAAGCAGAGTGAGGGGCAGAATCAAAAATATATTTTAATTTCTTTTTTTACTCTGATGCATAAATTTGTGATAAAAACAGAACTGTTTTCTTGGTCAGTGAGGTGGCTCAGTAGACAGAGACTCACCTGGGATTCAACAATGTTAGCTGTCATTTGTAAGATAGAAATCATATAATCAGAAAATCATGACTCACCATGGGCATTATTAAGTTTTTTTCTAATGTGCCAAGATAAGACTATCTTTAAAAAAATGAAAATACATGAAAGTGAGTTACCATGGGTCAAAATATAGCTTTTTTAGGAGTCTGCATTATTAGGGAAATCTTTGTATCCAAAAAGATTTCTTTTGTATATGTTAGCATTTCAGGTAAAACATACTCACACAATTACTCTTAAACAATTCAATGTGATAATGCTTATATGTTGTTGAGTTCATTTAGCTCCTTTTAAACATTGATAACTGGCACAGTGTGGATCCAAGTCCATTTTAGTCTCTTTCCTCAGGGCATCTGTAATCAGGAAGGAAATATTGGGAGAGACTTGTTTGACTTTAGTGAGTTCCTCTTTCTTCTCACTTCCAAGTAAGAATCTTCTTTTCTTGGCTCCCTTAGCTTAAAGGGAAGGGATCCAAATAAAATGCATACAAAAAAAGTACATGAATTGTTGTATGTCCCCCATCCTCAGATACTATTTTTATTGGAATCAAGACTCTTCATATGCACTGTATTATTTTGTAAAGATTTATTTATTTTAGAGCAAGTGCAGGGAAGGGGCAGAAGGAGAGAATGTCTTAAGCAGACTCCTTGCTGAGTGCAGAGCTGAGTGTGGGGCTCGATCTCACAACCATGCTATTATGACCTGAACTGAACTGTACTACTCAGGTGCCCCAGTATTATTTTTAATAGCTTTATTGAGGTATAACATACAGAGAATTGCAGTATTTAATGTGTGTAATTTGATGAATCTAGACAAACAACCATAATGCCATCACCGTAATCAAGGTAACAGACATAAACAACACCTCCCAAAATTTCCTTGTGTCCTTTTTTTGTTGTTGTTGTAAGAACACTTAACATGTTATCTACACTCTGAGCAAATTTTTTAAAAAAGATTTTTATTTATTTATTTTGAGAGAGAGCATGAGAGGGGAGGTCAGAGGGAAAAGCAGACTCCCCATAGAGCTGGGACCCAATGTGGGACACGATCCCAGGACTCGGGAAACACGACCTGAGCCAAAGGCAGTTGCTTAACCAACTGAGCCACCCAGGCGCCCCACTCTTAGCAAATTTTTTAAATGCACAATACCATATAGGCTATGTGTCCAGTACAACAAATCTCTAGAAAATATTCACATAACATAACTGGAACTTTATTGAAGGTTAGTTTTTGGCCTTGAAGTCCCTGGACCCATCTGAATATAAAGCATCAGGAGATTAAATGCTTTTATTAAAAACGCGCGCGCGCACACACACACACACCACTCAGTCTTGTTTTAATGAATTAGTAGTATATTTCCATTTTGGAAAATAAACTTTTTTGGGGAAAGATACATCAAATTGTACATACTGTCTCTGAACCAGACAAAACTCAGTTGGGGGTTGCCTGAGCAGCACATAGAAGTAATGACTGTGAGTCAAGGCTCACAGGTCAATGTCAGCTCCACTGTTAACTTGCTTTGTCCTGTTTGGCAAGTCACTTCCCCTCTGTGAACTTAGGTTTGCTCATCATTGGCTCAGAGAATAATTGGGTTTTAATAAGCAGTCAAATTATATGACCCCCAATATTCTCTCCATTTGTACAGTGCTGTCATTTCATAATAAAGCTTTGAAACAGGAGAAAACTGTTCTGTGGCATGCACTCCCAAGTCTCACTATAAGTGGTTAATCTGGAAGGACTCTCCGGGAGAAAATGAATTCCGAAAGGACAAACCAAATTGAAAAATGGAATAACAACCTTACACTGATGGTGGTTTGGAAGTGTCATGTAGGTATGCATAAGGTGACATGTATAGAGAATGATTTCTCAGGAAGACTTTAGTTTGCTTGTTTTTTGTCTTTTGTAAATTACAATTCATCTGTCTAGTACTTTCTTAGTAAGTATTTCACTCTGAAGTCTGTAAATTTCAGAAGGGATAGTGAATAGACATCTGGGGAATTCAGTGATTTCTGGTTTACTGAGAATAAGCTGTGTTTCCTCTATCAACTTAGAAATAAGAGTATGGATTTTAGTATGAAGAAGTTTGGACTGAATCTGTCTAGAAGTAAAACCAGTGTGGATAAATATTATGAGGGCATGGTATGGCCCTTCCCACCTACAAATACTTTTTCCCTTCTTCCCACTTAGATGATTTGAAACTCTTTCACATGTGTTGGTGTAATGACAAAAGTAGCATATTGCCATGAGAAAGACTCCATTTAATCATATTTGCATTTCCAGAGAGTTGAAGGGTTAAGTTGTTTTGGATATTGGCTCCTGTTCTAGACATTTCCCCCTTTGCATATTCACATGGATGGGTTTGGATAATTAGCTTTTACCTTTTATACTATGTATAGGAAAAAAAGGATGAGATTTGGAAAGAGTATCAGTGGGATCTTGGGGAAATTATATAATATTTCTGGGTTTTGTCCCGTTTTTTCACCCAGCTAATAAATAGTTTATCTCAGAGAATTGGTGTAGAGATTAACTGAGTTAACACAAGCCACGTGTTCAAAGCAGTGTGAATTAGCAGCAGCATTACCACCCTCAGCAGCACCCCACTAATGGGACAGAAGAGAAAGTCCAGAATAGATGTAAATATATAGGAGAATCAGTGTATAATACAGTATATGGTGTCAATAAGGGAGGCGTTACGTAATGTGTTTAGGAAACTGACCAGCTGTGGGGAAACAAATTGTAGAAACTCCTTCCTTAAAGGCCAAAAAATAACTGTGATTGGTCAGTTATTCAAATAATAAAAAAATGAAGATGTACAGTTTCTTACACAGTTAAATGTACACTTACATATGACTAAGCAATTAAAATTCTATGTATTTATCAAAGATATGTAAAAAGATAAGTCCACATGAGGATTTATATGCAAATGTTCATAGCTTTATTCATGATAACCCAAATAGGAAGCAACACAAATGTCTAACTGGGGGATGGATGAACAGTTGAGGTCTATCCATACAATGAAATACTACTCAACAGTAAAAGGAATGAACTACTGAGTATATAATAATGTAGATAAATCTCAAAAGCACTATGCCACATGAAATAAGCCACTGTAAAGACTACATTCTCCGAGTCAATTTGTAGGAAAATCTTGAAAAGGCAAAGCAGAGTGATTGAAAGTAGGTCAGTTATTTGGAGCCAGAGATGGAAGGGAGAGACTGACAGAAAGGAAACTTTTAGGGATAATAAAAGTGTTTTCTGTATTGGTTGTGGTGGTTCTATGCTTGTAAGCATTTGTCAGAATTCATCCAATTGGATACTTAAACTGGTTGAGTGATGTAAAAATTACACCATCATCAAACTGATTATACTCAAGCCATTCAAGATACGGCAATTTTAAAACATGTCTCCAATATTCTTATACACCCTCCTATCAAAATTTGGAATTTATATTCTTCACCTTGACTCTGGGCTCTGATTGCTTGACTAATAGAGTATGACCTAAACCCGGCAGCTTGACTTTCTCTCCTTTGATATGCTTACATTTTAGAACTCAGCTACCAACCTCAGGGGAAGTCCAAGCCTCCAAGAAAGGTCTCAGTCAACAAGTAGACACATAAGTGAAATTAAAATAAGTAGTAATAAATGGGTGGAGCTTTTCTGTGCCTGGTACAAAATACATAAGCTACGGGAGAAAAGATTGATCAATACATTAATAAACTCTAATTTTTTCCACAGTAAAGAAAGTGTGAGAAAGGACAAATCAGGAAAGATGTTTGCTGCATGTACAGTTTAGTGATAGTTGTTTTACTATATCATGAATATTTGCGAATCAAAAACTAGGAACACTAGAAAATGGACATAAAATGTAAATGAAAAATAAAAAGATAAATCAGTATAATTTATGCAAAGGTGGTCATCCTCACACTATAAGAAATACAGGTCAGGGTTGCAGCGCAATGCAATTTAACCTGTAAAATTGGTAGAAATAAAAAGATAATCCAAATTATTAGAGTACTTAAATATGTCCTCAGTATATTCTGGGCGGGTGTGTAAATCAGCCCAACCCCCTTGCACGGATGATTTAATCTTAACTATCAAAATTTAAAATGCAGAGTCCTTAACCATCAAAATGTAAAATTATAGTTAAATAGTGGTTTCACTAAATAAAAGTTCATTTAAAAAAATGCTGTATGCATCAGGATTCAGTTGGAGAGTCTGTGTCTTATAGTCATTCAAGGATCTAGGCTCCCTCAATGTAGATTTCCTATGCTATTGTAGGACTTTCAAGGTCTTCACAGGATTGTCTGAATCTGGCTGCTAGAAGACAGAAGTGGGAGCAAACACGTGTGTGTGTGTGTGTGTGTGTGTGTGTGTGTGGTGGTGTGAGACTGTGGAGGAGAGTTTATTGTTAGACCTGAAATGGCATGTGTATTTGTGTGTGTGTGAATGTGTGTACATGGTTAAATGTACTACATTGGTTAAATGGTACTGGTAAAATCCTGGTAGCTAGTGTGTTATAGAAAGATTCCCTAAAAATGGCCAATTAAATTTGGGAACTTGGTTTTTAGAATTTCAACATTACACAAAGCTTTTTGTTTCTCTCAACCAACTCTGTCAGACCTTCTCTCTGGATTTCTTCTTTATTATCTAGCCAATTTTTAAGATATCCTTAGTATCAGAAATCTGCTTTAGTCTTTTCTGCAATTTGGAAGCTGTGCATTTTTAAATAAAAAAGGAACAGTAAGATATTATTTTCATTTGTGTTAGAAGAAATAAGAAGGAAAAAATCATAAATAATTTAAGACTAAGTATTAATATTTCAGGCCAACATCTTTCAAGGAATAGAAATTACTTGTACCTTTCTGATTCTTCATGTTTCTCAAATGATACGCATGGGAAAGGTACATTGAGATTTATTTGCATAATTGATTTTTTGATCATTGTTATTAGAACATATTTTGATATTTGTCTCCTAAAAATCCTCTTAATAAGAGACACAATAGGCATATATTGAGTTTTTGTGTTTGTTTGAATCAAAAGCTAAAATTGGTAAAATGACAGGTTTAAAAATTACATCTTCCCAATTATATTAAAAAAGGCAATCAGGAAAAGTAGATCGGAAGCATCCTTAGTCAAACATCACTAGGTGTCCTGGTGTAAAAATATTTCTTACTGCTCTCTTCAGTAATACCTGTGCTTCAGTGAAACAGACTTTCCCCAAAGTGCACAGTGCCAGTATCCTCTCATCTTTGTGGCTCTGAATGTGAATATTCTTCTTTATACTTTGTACCAGAAAAATAGTACTTACTAGCCAGTGGCCAACTGTTAAAATAAATACAAGATGATTTTACTAGTAATATCTTATAAAATGTCAAAAATAAATACTGCTACTTTTCTTCTGCTCATATAGAGCTTGTATTTAGCACTCTCCCTTAGATCTTGTGACTCAGATGTTCACTTTCCCTCACAATTACACCCTGACCCCATGTAATGCTGGATTAGTCATTTTACCTTCCTGATCTGCCATTGGCATCCCAGACTGTCTTTAGTCAGATCATCTGGATTATGGTAAAGGTGTGGAACTTGACAAAAATTTTTCTTCTAGGTTTGAAATATTAATGAGAAATCAATTCTACATATTACATAAAACCAGAAAGTAGAGATTCCTAATTAAGTTAATAATTGTATAGTCTGCTGTAGCAGGATATGAGTGTCTTAAGTCGTCAGGTACCAGGGGAAGGACCGGAATTGAAGAGATAAAGAAATTGAGGTAAGCAGTCATGAATAGAAAAGATTATAATGATGGGCAGAGCAAGGTGTATAAAATTTAATGTCTTTCCAAAGGTTAGCACAACTGAGAAGCCTAGAAGAGTAACAGGATCAGGCAGAGTGACGATACATTTTTTGCCAAAACCGGGACATTTTTGAGAGTGAAAGGGGATGCTATTGATAAGTATGCCAGGATTATAGGCATAAATTAGGACATTGTGAGGCAAGCCAGTTCCAGATGAACATATGGTCACCATAAATGAGACGCTGAAGGAACTAGATAACAGCAAGAATCTATTTTACCTTAAATCAAAGGTCCCGGGGAATTTTTGACTGAAGTGGGCAAGAGAAACAAGGAAGCAAGGGTAGCCAATTACATAAGCATTATGGCTTCTGGAGTGAATCCTTCTGTGTCACAGAGGTTCTGAGAGAAAGCCTGCAGGCAGCTAGAAGTCTAAGTGAGGGGTATAGGTGCATGGGCTGTGGACATTAGCTCCATATCTCATGCTCAGAAATTAAGTGCCCATGGAGGCTAGTTTTAGTTTGGGAAAGATATTCGAGGTAAAATGATAGCTTCTAATCATTTCTGATTGACTTTTATCCATGGGAGGAAATTGTGCTAAGTGGTGCTTCTTCTGTAGTCTTACTCCAAAAATCAGTCCCAGTTTGTGGAGAGTTTAAAGTAGACTGGTAAATGTTTGAAAATAATTCAAAGGAGTTTTAAGCTCACATTTCCTAATTTCATCACTAAATGTGAGGCAGTTTTCTCAGGTGATTGTTTAGGATTTTGAAAGTAGTTGTATATTATTATTACTTAGAACCAATGGTTAGGCATTGTATTGGAAAAAAACATGCCAGCCATCTTAAAGTTCTCATACTTTGAGAGGTTGTTTGAAGCTATTCTTTAACATATCCAAACTGATAATTTAGTTCTGAGACTTCTCTGGTGGTGTTATGTATATGCATATACATATGTTCACTCATCAGATTGTATCCATTAAATATGTGTACTTTTTTGTATAGGCATACTTTGTAGATCTTGCAGGTTTGGTTCAAGACAATCACAGTTAAGTGGATATTGCAATAAAGTGAGTCAAATTCTTTGGTTTCCCAGTGCATATAAGTTGTATTTACACTATACTATAATCTACGTTAAGTGTGTAATAGCATTATGTCTAAAAATTTACATACCTTAATTAAAAAATTCTTTATTGCTAAAAGATGCTAAACATCTGAGCTTTCAGTGAATTATAATCTTTTTGCTGGTGGCAGGGTTTTGGTTCAGTGTTGCTGGCTGCTGACTAATCAGGATGGTGTGTGGTTGATGAAGGTTGGGGTGGCCATGGTTTGCCACATCAATTGACTCTTGCTTTCATGAAAAATTTCTCAGTATCATCTGATGATGATTGATAGCACTTGACCTACAGAAGAACTTCTTTAAATACCGACTCTTCTTACACCCTGCTGTGTTTTATCAACAAAGTTTATGTAATCTTCTAAATCCTTTGTTGTCATTTCAAGAATCTTCACAGCATCCTCACCGGAGGAGAGTCCATCTTGAGAAACCGCTTTCTTTGCTCATCCCTAAGACGCAACTCCACATCTATAAAAGTTTGATGATGAGATTGTAGCAATTCAGTCCCATCTTCAGGCTCTAGTTCTGATTCTAGTTTTCTTGCTGTTTCCACCACATCTGCAGTGAATTTCTCCACTGAAATCTTGAACCCCTCAAAGTCATTCATGAGTATTAGAATCAGCTTATTCCAATTTTCTGTTAATGTTGATATTTTGGCCGCTTCCTATGAATCATGAGGGTTCTTAATGGCATCTAGAATGGTGAATCCTTTCCAGAAGGTTTTCAATTTACTTTTCTTAGATGCATGAGATGATACATAGATCCTATCTGTGGCAGGTATCACCTTACAAAATGTATTTCTTAAGTAATAAGATTTGTGAGTTGATCCATGGGCTGCAGAATGGATGTTGTGTTAGCAGGCATAAAAATGTGAATCTTGTCCATTTCTCTCAGAGCTATTGGGTGACCAAGCACATTGTCAACAAGAAGTAATTCTTTTTTTTTCTTTTTCTTTTTTTTCCCTGAGTTGTAAGTCTCAACAGTGGGCTTAAAATATTCAGTAAACCATGCTGTTAAACAGATGTGTTGTCATCTAGACTTTGTTACATTTTAAGAACACAGGCAGAGTAGTTTCAGCATAACTGAGAAGGGCCCTAGGATTTTCAGGATGATAAATAAGTACTGACCTCAGTTTAGAGTCACAGCTGCATGAGCTACTAACAAGAGAGCCAGCCTGTTCTTTGAAGCTGTGAAGCCAATCATTGACTTTTTCTGTCCAGGTAGAAAAGTCCTAGAAGGCATCTTCTAATAGAAGAGTGTTTGGTCTGCATTGGAAATCTCTTCTTCAGTGTACCACCTTCGTTAATTTATCTGATCTAGGTGTTCAGGGTAATTTGCTGCAGCTTCTACACTAGCACTTACTGCTTTGCCTTGTACTTCTCTGTGATAGAGATGGCTGCTTAAATCTCATGACCCAAACTCTGATAGCTTCAGACTTGTTTTCTACAGCTTCCTCATCTCGGTCTATAGAGAATTAAAGAGATTTAGTGGTTTGGTCTGGCTTAGGCTTTGGCTTAAGGGAATGTTGTGACTGGCTTGATCTTCTTTCCAGACCACTAAAACTTTCTCCATATCAGCAATAGGTGTTGCATTTTCTTTTCTCTTCTTTTTTTTTTTAAAGATTTTATTCATTTGTTTGACAGAGATCATAAGTAGGCAGAGAGGCAGGCAGAGAGGACGGTGGGGGGAGGGAAGCAGGCTCCCTGCTGAGCAGAGAGCATGATGCAGGCAGGGCTCAATCCCAGGACCCTGGGATCATGACCTGAGCTGAAGGCAGAGGCTTAACCCACTGAGCCACCCAGGCATCCCTAGGTGTTTCACTTTGTGTGTTCACTGGAGTAGCGCTTCTAATTTCCTTCAAGAACTTTTCCTTTGCATTCACAGCTTGGCTAACTGTTTGGCACAGGAGGTCTAGATTTCAACCTGTCCTGGCTCTTGATCTCCTTCCCTCGCTAAGCTGAATCATTTCTAGCTTTTAAGTTAATGTGAAGGATGTGTGACTCTTCCTTTCATTTGAACACTTGTAGGTTATTGTAGGGTTATTAATTGGCCTAATTTCAATATTGTTGTGTCCCAGGGAACAGGGCCAAGGAGAGGTAGGAACACAGCAGAATGGCCTGTCTATGGAGCGCTTAGGACACAGACAGCATGTGTTAATTAAGTTGGCCATCTTATGTGGATGTGGTTTGTGGCCCCTCCAGAACAATTACAGTAGTAACACAAAGATTACTGATTACAGGTTATCATAGCAAACATAATAAAAAGTTTGAAATGCTGAGAATGACAAAAATGTGATGAGACACAAAGTGAGCAAAGTGCTGCTGGAAAAATGATGCTGATGGGTGTGCTCAATACAGGGTTCCCATGAATGCTCAATTTGTAAAAAATGCAAATCTGTGAAGTGTAAAGTAAAGCACAATAAAACAAAGTATGCTTATCCTTCAGTTATACTTCAGTGAAGTTTTAGACAAATGAGGATAATTTGGACATTGTCTTTAATATAGAAAAGGGTTTTGAGTAGAATTTTGTAGATGACCATCTCTAAGATGGTGATATTTAATATGATAATTTTTAGACAGTTTTTTCCAGTAAAATTGTTATTTAGAAATTATTGTATTCTTCTTATGTTTGCTGGTTTTCTTTTTAAAAACCTCTTTTTCTTTAATGCTAGGAGCTTGGTGGCTTGGGTATTAGAAGGGTATAAGACAGCTTTGGTCAGGGATACCTGGGGCCAGGGACCTAGACTGGGCCCACTACAGTGGGAATATGAATTAGGAGCAGACCTTATTGCTGGAACTGAGAATCTAGATTTGCAAGTAGAGCCTGATATTTAAAGAATAGGAGAAGGTAAAGTAGAATATGTAGCTGTACAGATAAATGTACCAGATAACATGCAGCTAAGGTAGAAGAGCTAATATGTGGAGATGAGGTTTGTGGCTGATAGTAGCTAGGACTCCAACCTTAGCCTGGATTCAGTTTGTCTCTTGGCCAGGGCATAGAGTTAGGAAGGAATGGTAAAAGCAACTCACAGTCCGGTTGTGAAGAAAGCTATTCTTTGGAACTTAGAACAAGATAGCATGACAGGAAGCCATTCTTGAAACTGGTCTTGGGCTCAGTAATTTGGCAGAGGCCTAAGATCAGGATTGGTGCTCTTGGAAATGTCAGGAAAGAGCAGCAAGCTGAGTTGATGTTGAGTCATCTGAAGCCTCTTAGTGCCTAAAGCCTGAGGGTAGGGCTAAATCTGCCTTTGTGGATTAAATGTTCCAGCTGAGTATAGAAGAGAAATATAACAGCAGGGAGCCAGACCCATCAGTATATTTACTTTTAGAATAATCACTTAAAACAGTGTTTCCCAAGGAATGTTTCATGGATCACTATTCTTAAGAGATTCTTTCTGCAGTGAACACTTCATTCCGGCAACCAGACTGGGAAATGCTACTTTTCTTTTCCCTTTCACGAAGAAACACACTACTCATTAACATGTTAACACTCTGATAATTCCAGTTGTAAAGATTTTTCTCTTTCCCATAGGCACCCACTGCTGTCCTATGGACCCAGACCACTGTGTAACACATATTTGAGAGTGGTGGGATTAGAGAATGCTCTTTGCAGCAGTAGGCACTGCAGGCTGGAAGGAACTTGGTGAAAATTTGTGGGAAATTAAACTCCTTCAATTGCATCTTGAAGACATAGAGATTTGGTAAGAGTCTATTGAGGATAACAGAATTTGGTTCAAAATAGCTTTTGAGTATATTGTTCAGATAAAGATAAAGGCTGTAAGAGGAAAAGGGCCTAGGGCATCCTTGCTTTATTCCTTTGTTAACAGAACTCAGGAAACAGAAGAGACCAGGTTGATTGCATGGGTGTGGCTGTGGCTAGGAGGTGACATGAGCAGGAATGGAAGGGGGCAGGTGTCTGTGGTGCTTCCATTTCTGCTTTTCACCTCTATTCCCATGACGAACCAGTCTTCGGTTGGATGGGGCTGAACACCTGAAGGAAACAGTAACCAGCAGGGAGCCTGTGTTGCAGGTTGAGGTTTGGGTGCAGTTGGAGGCTCTGATCAGAGAATATTCTCTGTTAGTGGTGTTTATAAGACAATTATGCCTTTAAAATTGGACATTACATATTGAACTAACAGGTCTCTAGCAATAGCCTAATGTTAAATTTTTATAGGCCATAGCTATTAAAGTATTATGATCAACGTTTCCTAGAAACGTGAAAGTAAAAGAACTCTTTGATACGTGGGATCATTGGTGAACCATGTGAAACAAAAATTTTTTCTTTTGACTTAAGATTCATTCTGCTTCAGTTTATCTTTCATAAAAAATATGAAAATATGCACCTTCAGAATTTTAGTTGATCAGGAAGTGCCACAGCTGTAGGTATCATGGATTCATATACCTCTACATTAACTAGATATTTATATTTTCAACACCTCCATCTCTTTCTGCTTATTTATGAACTGAGTGATTATGTTAAAGTTTGGCCAAGGGAATACTCTTTGTATTCCATAAAAATGATTTTGTCTTATATTTTTGTATCTCTTTCATCCAATATTCAATATATTATTTATATTTTGGCCTGATTTTAATAAAAGCTTTGTAAGTATACATGTGGAGTAACACACACACACACACACACACACATCAGAGGTTAAGGTATGTACTTAGATGTTACCAGGCAATTTATAGATTTTATAATGTTAAACTAGAAAAGAAACATCTGATTCACCTAATTAGAGGGTTTTTTTTTTTTGATGAGCCCGCATTGGTGTGCATATTTAAAATTAAAATAACCATTAAATGAACCCAGTTAGAAGCCACTCCTTTATGCAGTATGGTTTCAGAGATCTTCATGGAGGAAAATATTTGACTTCTGTGCTAACATCTAAGCTATAATTCAAGAAAATTATTCCATAACTCAGAAGTCACCTCTGTTTTAAATAGACTTTTAAAATACGTACTAAAATGAGAGTATCTCTAAAATCTCAGGACTAAATGCTTCCAGTGTTTTCAGGATTCATAATGTCTTATCTATGCTTCTATTCTTTATGTCCTTTCATTGTTTATTGTAAACAGACAAACTAGACCACTCTATTCTTACAGAACATATTAAATAAGGTATTTTGGAACCACAAAATGTCTTTAAGAATTTTAAAGTTTTCAGCAAATACTATTTAAGTGTACCTCCTACCAGCCCTGTGAGTAGTTACAGTAAGTATATCATAATATATATTTTTGTGGGGAATGAAATTGAATAAACAACTGTAAGAAGATAAGCCCAGTACGTATCTTCTTTGGCTGTACATATTTTCACAAATATACTTGTACTTATTTATCACACTGAATTGCAAGTCTGTTACATTTTGTGTGAATTGAAATGCCTTTATAACTTCTGTTCAGAAATTTACATTTTATTAAAAAAATTGGTGGAGCCCATATCATACATAAAACAATGTACTTGGTAATGTGGAAAATACAAAGCTATCAGTTTCTACTTTCAGACAGCTTAGTCTGACAGCTCAGGGTGGAGGAGGTTGTGGTCAAGGTTGAGAAGATGGAACAAATAAAACACAAGGCACAGGAAGGATTGGTATGAGGTAGGAAAATATATTCATTAGGTAGTCAAAGGAGCAGATGAAATGCAGTTATCCCTTGCACAGCATAAGTTTGAACTGAGTGGGTCCACTTATACAGATTTTTTTTTTTTTTGATACAGTATGTTTTTTCTTAGGATTTTCTTGGCGTTGTCTTTTTTCTAGCTTACTTTATTCTAAGAAAACAGTGTATAATACATGTATCACACAAAGTTTATGTTAATACTTTTAGCCGTATGGCTTCCTGTCTACAGAGAGCTATGAGAAAAAGATTTTAGAGAGTCACAAGTTGTACAGGAATTTTCAACTGCACATGGAGAGAGGTCCAGCACCCCTAACCCCCTAGTTGTTCAAGGGTCAAGTATACTTCTTAAGAAGTTGGGCAGATGGGGAAGTTTGGATGGTAGGCATGGCAAATCTTTGAAGGTTTAGATGTGAGCAGCGCAGTGTGGGGGAAGAGGGAGTAAGCATTGGGAGATACAGCAGGGTTGGTTTTAAACAACAAAGAACTAGATGGATGGCGAAATGGTGTTAGTGATAAGGGAGGAGAAGAGAGGGAAGGAGAGAGTCCAAGGTTGATGCAGAGGTGAGAGCACTTTGGGGTGGGAGAGAGAGAGACCAACTGATGTAGTTTAAATCTTTGGAGAGAGGATTTTAGAATTTTCTCACATCTGTTGTGTGTATAATTTCCTGATCATTCCCACCTCGAGGAAGATCAGTTTTCCTCACCTTTTTTTTGTTGTTTCTGGGGTACAGGGGGTCTCTTGATATTTTTGATGGCCAGGACACTATTCCCACTAATACAGGCTTTCCATGAGTTCATAAGTGAGCGTATTATGAATTTATTAGTGAAAAAAACCATGGAGGCTTCCTTATGAAGCTTCAGGCTGGAAATTAGATTCTTCTTCAGCCTGTAAAGCCTCCCCAAATTTTAAGAAATGGCAAGACTTCTGAAATGGGTGGGGAAGAGGCTGAAAATCATACTTGAGTAGTTCAGGTTTGCTTTGTTTTGTTTTATTTTTGATGGTTGTTGCTCATATTCCCCTGGGAAGGAGTCTACAACTGTTCAGCAAGTCAATTAAGCAAACATTAGAACACCTGATGGAAGTCCTAATCCATAGGAAATGAGATGGACTTGTGGGGAATATACTATAGGCAGAATAGAAGGCAGGGGGAGAATTTTAGTTATAATACCCCACTGCAATGTAATCGAGGAAGGAAGTCTCAGAGTTGGAAAAATGCCAGAAATTTAGTGAGAGTCTCCAGTGTCCATCACTGTAATTTTGTGACCACAGAGACACAAAGAGCTTTTGTTATGTGCCGTAATGCCCGACGGTTGAAGAAATCTTCTAGAATAACATAGTTACTGAGAATTTGATGAGGGATAGCTGTGGAACTGAGAAGGGAGAAGTGATAGCTGTGTGACAAGCACATTGATGGCTGGCAGGATAGTCCTGTTTCTTCCCTACTTTAGGATATTAGGGATCCTTTGAGTTTGGGTTGGGTCACTGGCTATTGACTGGATATAGGGAATGAGACAGAAAGAGAGGAAGAGAGAATCCAAAGAGAACTGATTTTTTTGAACATTACAAATGAGAATGATAGTGACACCTTTTAGCAAACACAGAAGAGAGGCATAGGAACAGTTCTGCTGAGAAATTACGATTTTGATATTGGATAGATTGCTTTTAAAATTCTGGTTGGCTTTCAAGGGAGACATTTCAAGCAAGTAGAATTTGGAAATCAATGAAAGAGTTTAAGCTAGAAATCTTATAAATGAGATATTTGGAGCTAGCTATCAGGTAAGACCAACAGGGGAGGATGGAAAGATATAAGTGGAGGGAAGCTGTCACAAGAACTTCGGGAGGAGCTGCCTTGTGGAGATGGGCAGAGAAAGAGCTGCCTCTGAGAAGAGGGGCATTTAGAGATGAGAGGAAAGTATGGTCAGTGTACAATAAAGAACAGAATATGGAGGAATTTGGGACAGACAAGTGTTACATATACCTTCTCCCCAGGCGAAACTACTCAGGGGAAGGCTGTCTCATTCCTGCATCCAGCTCAAAGTCAAGAATCTTTGGGAGATGTCTTCAGATCCAGATGTCCTCCTTGTCGTCTAGCCATCTGTGAACTCACAACCTCCCTCATCCTCATCCAGTGGTGGGGCACAGACAGGATCACCATACCGAAAACTTGCATTTGGAAGGAAAAGAGTGAGAGCTACCTAGCATTTATTTCCATTATGATGATGAAATTCTGCCAGGCAGGCATTATGAGATTCCTCTCTCTTGGCTGAGGGAGAGAATCCAATTAGATCCTCATTCTGCTTTTTTAAAGTTCAAAAGTTTATGGAGGAAGAGATAGTTATTCTTCATGGGTGATATGATTGTGTAGAAAGTTTGAAAGAATCTACAAAGTAGAACAATTAATAGATTTAGTAAAACTACTAGAAATGTTATTAATGTACATAAAACTATATTTCCATATACCAGCAGAAAACAATTATAAATGGAAAGGTTTTTAAAAGTCATATCCGGTAATAAATACCTAGACATAAAACTAATGAAAATAAACCTGCAAAATGTTCATTAAATAAAAAGACTTGAGGAGGGAAATGCTGTGTTTATAAAAGACTACTGTGAATTTGTCAGTCCTCCATACATTGATGTATAGATTTAATGCAATTGTAATAAAAATCCATGCAAGATTTGAGTGTGTGTGTGCACACGTGTGTGTGTGTATATAAACACTGGCAAGCTTATTTTATAATTTTATGAAAATTCAAAGTACAAGAAAAGACAAAGATGTCTTTAGAAGAAAAATACAGCCATAGTATTGACACTACCAAGTATCAATTCATTATAAAAGTTGTAGTAATAAGGATAATGCAGTTTTGTAAAGAGAAATAAATGAATGGAGTAGAATAGAAAGTCTGTAAATAGGCTCTGAGGCACATGCACTTGATTTATGAAAAAAGTGGTACTGATGTGTGGTGAGGGAAAGGATAGTCTTTTCAATATCTCATATCTATCCATATGAAACTATTTTAACCATAAAACCCAGTATGGGTAGATTATGGATCCTTAGGTAAAATAAAGCTATGAAAGGAAGACATCAGAGTATCTTCAATGACCATGTCATTGGAGAGGATTTCTTAAACAGAACACAAAAAAACATAAAGAAAAAGTAAAAAATTGGACTATGTTAAAATTTTAAATTTCGGCGAAGGACAGTTTTAAGGGAGTGGGGGATGAAAAGAGTAGGAGGAGATATTTGTAATATATAAAACCGACAAAGGGTCCTTACCCAGTATATATAAAATTCTCCTGGAAATCCATAAGAAAATGTTGTAAATTCAATAGAAACAGGGCCAAACATTTTCAGCCCTTTTTACTAAAAGAGGATAACCAAATGGGCAGTAAACCTGTGCAAAGGCACACAACTTCAGTAGTCTTTAGGAAAGTGCAGGTTAAAATTTGCTCTAATACTACACATTCAACAGGAAAAAAAGAATGTATCAAGTGTTTCAAAGATGTGGGAGAAATACTTCTATGCTTTTGTAAATTGCCAAAATCATTGGAAAACTGGCATCCCCTCACAGCTGAGTATTTGTGCACCCCATGACCCAGCAGTTTTCCTTAGAAGTGTAACGAATGATGTAGGATTGTGTTTACAATAGCACTCTTGAAAATGATTCAAATGCCTAAGCAGAGTGAAATGGATAAACTGTTCTTGAGGTATTCATATAGTGCTGTCTTTGACAGTACTGAGAATGAGCAACTGTTGCGTCACAAAACATTAATGTGTCTTAGAGATGTAGTATGGAGGGAAAGGAGCCAGGTGAAAGAAATTATATACCCTTTAATTAAAAACAAAAATAGGGGGTACCTAGGTGGCTCAGTCAATTAAACCTCTGACTCGATTTGGCTCAGGTCATGATCTCAGAGTTGTGAAGTTGAGCCCTGCATTGGGCTCCATGTGCTGGGCATGGAGCCTGGTTGATTTTCTCTCTCCCTCTCCCTCCCTGTCCCGAAACAAAAAAAACAGGACAAACTAAAAACTGGGCCAAGTTAATGGTGTTGGGCTTGGGATACTAGTTACTCTTGAGAGAAAGCAGGAGTGAGAAGGAATATGGGAGCTGGAGGGGTGGGGGTGCAGGGGCTCATTCTCCTGGGTTGCTATTTTATTTAGTTGATCTGTGTTCTGGTTACTTTGTTGACTTTGATTTGTGAAAATCTACTGATGTCTCTACTTAGGAATAACTTTCTCTGTTTTGCTTCAAGAGTTGTGATTCCCCACAAGGTAAATGTAGCAGATGGAGAAAACGGCACATAAGAAAAAAAAAATACCTTGATTACCTTTTTAAAATAGTAGTAGGCGGGGCGCCTGCATGGCTCAGTGGGTTAAAGCCTCTGCCTTCGGCTCAGGTCATGATCCCAGGGTCCTGGGATGGAGCCCCACATCGGGGGTCTCTGCTCTGTGGGGAGCCTTCTTCCCCCTCTCTGCCTGCCTCTCTGCCTACTTGTGATCTCTCTCTCTGTCAAATAAATAAATAAAATCTTAAAAAAAAAATAGTAGGGAACATGAATTCACATCCATGCGTTCGTTGCATACTAAAAACAAAATGAATAAATGCATTTTTTTTCTTTCCTACTGTAAGAGATGTTAATAACATTTATATGTAAATATCTGGACACAGAAGCATGAAGGGAGGGGGAGAGTTCTCTGCCCTGTGAAGACACAGCAAGAAGGTGGCCATCCAGAAGTTAGGAAGAGTGCTTTTACCAGAACTTAACCATTACTGGCACTTTGATTTCAGACTCTCAGTCTCCAGAGATGTGAGAAATAAATTTCTATTGTTTAAGCCACCCAGCCTATAAGATTGTGTCGTGGCAGCCTGAGATGAGTAGGACACATTTTACTAAAAGATTTCATGGAGATGCTTGTTTATAAATTGCTTAGATATAGGAGATTAAAAATGTGAATCAAAATTTCCTGTGGGCAATGAGTGGAGTTAATTGAAAAATGTGTCTCAAATTTAAAAATTGTAAGTGGCAGCACTGACTCCATTCACTTCGCCTTTGTAGACAGTTGTGTCCCTCATTAGATGCTGCCAAAGTTTCCATAAAACTGTAATTACTAATGTTACTTAAAATTATCCTGTGATATTATGGTGTCTAATGTACTTATTCAGCTTCAGGACCTGTGGGATTCCCAGGTTGGTGCCTGGAAACTCGATTTGCTTGGTCCTGGGCTATCCCCAGTGTAGGGAAGGAGATAGTTCTAGGAATTCATTGGGTGGGAGTATCACTAAATGCCCTAGGTGCCTGAGTTCAGACTGCATCAGGAAGGATTGCCAAGTTCTATATCACTGTCTCCTTGAGGACATTTGTGCTTTCCAGAGCCTTAGGAGCCTCAGTGCACAAGGTTCCTTCTTCAGATCAGACAAAAATGTCTTGGCAAGTAATGAAAAGGATTAGCTTACTTCTTTAATAAAACTCTAGCAGTGGTGAACAAGTTCTTTAAAAGAGCTGTTTCTTAAGAGATGCATTAGGTATTGTTTCTCTTGTAAAAATGTTCAGCGGAAACTTAACCATAAATTGCTCTCTAGAGATGCAAATTGCCTGGGGTGTTCAATTGCCAATTGGGTTTGAAGCTGTTTGCAGCTGCAAGGGAGCATTAAGACACCAAATAAATCTGATCATCTGCTTCCCCTGAGCATTGACCGGGAAGCTGTGTTACCAACACGTCTCCTAGGGAGCAGATAATGCAGTGCATGTCTGGAGACCAATTTGGGCCTGCTGACCTCCAGCACTCGCCTCTTTACTGTTATTTTACTAGAAGGGTTGGGAATCAGCCATCTTGACTTTCTTAACATTTGGGGGTTGGGTTGAGCTTATTAGTCTTACATTCTATTTTTCACTGAAGAAGAGGAACCCAAACATTCTCAGGAGAAAGCTTTATTGTATTGGAAGCCAGTAATATCGGACGATGATTGGACACTGACTATGTGCCATCAGGTACTGTTTTAAATCTTATGTAACTATCTAAATCCTAAATTTTAGTATTATTTCAGTTTTACAGATGAGAGATGGAAATGGAGGGGTTAAAGTGCAAGCTGTATGGTACAGCTAGTAAGTGGCAGAGCTGGGATTTCTGTCCAGGAGCTCTGTCTCCCATGTGGCGTATATCACATGTGGTGCCTTTGGATGGAGCCATGGCCTTCTGTTTCTTGTCCCCACATTTGCCGGAGAGCACAGAGGATGACACCACAGACATATTTTAACTTTATGATGCACATCAGAATATACTTATTCTAATAATCTAGAACAGTGTTTAGAAAGAGGAATTCCACATGTGGAAGTTTCCGTCTGTGGAAAAGGCCTAGATGGTTTTGGAATCCATGACTGCCATTTTAACTATGTCTTGAATCCCAGGCTTACACAAACCTTTAAACTCTAATTTTTTTTTGAAATTGTTCAATATTCAGAGAGAATTACTGTGTACTTAACCTTCTTGCTTATGTTATCAGTTGGGTTTCTAGCACATTGCAAAACAATAAAGTAGTACCCCATATTTGCCATCCTTTAAAGAAATTATCTTTTCCTCTAGTTGCTGAAATAACTTTTTCATTTGAAAAAGAAACTAGTTAAACTTCCTTCTTAGTTACAGCTTTGCTCTTAAGAAACCATTGTTTTGTTAGTTATGTCTCCTGCTGAATCATTTTGATGTGTCTGTGCCTTGGTTAGCTCACAGACTTGACAACCTCATTAGCTCTCTTGAACGTGGGCACCATCAGCTTCCTATTGGGATTCAAATCACTTTTATCCCCGAAAGCCTGTCTAGTTTACACAGACCTTCTTGCGGAGCTCTATGATTTTTAGAAACTGCTTCCAGAGCCTGTGGGAGTGGCACCCACAAGAGTTAACATGACAAACTAATCTTCAGTTGGGCTTTCTCTTATCTCTCTCATCCTTCCCTTCCTTCTTCCTTCCTCACTTTCTCTTTGTAATAACCATAGATAGTCTTATGTTCAGTTAGTCAGTAATAACTTAATATTTGCGACTTCGAGACAACATCACAACAGCAAGCCCTGCTGGTATTTTTTCCTCCATTATCCATTCACTCTTCCCTTCTACCTCCTTTCTATAACAGAGCCTTGATGTTTTTCATGCATTTCTCTTTATACACACCCTTTAGAGGAAGTTAGCTTTATCCCTACCCTTGAGAGCAGTGGTACTTCTGGGTTCAAGCCAATCATCATTGGCCCAGTTTTCTTTGCTAGCAATTATTTAAAGTGTTGGCCAATGAATCAGGAAGGAGAGCCTGGTCTAGAGCTCCTAGGGAAGGCTTCTGCAATGCTGAGAAGCCCCCATTCTTCTTTTGAGGGTTACTGTTTCTGGATGTTTGGGATTGCCATGGTATTGTTTGATTTATGAGGGAAAGCAGCCTGAGGATCAAAACTAACCTAAAAGAGGCAGACTGGGAGGATGAGTACCGAGTTTGATGCCCTAACTGAGCTGCTAATTAACTAGCTATGGAGTCACCCCGCTTCTGGATTCTTTGTTGAAGTAATAAAATCCCTTTTTATTTAAGTCACTTAGCAAGCACCAGAACTAAAACTCTAGGGAAAGCCTTCTGGTTAAGTATTCTGGTGCTGTTTTTTCATGCTTCAGTGTGGAGCTCTGCTTCCCCATCTGTATCTCCTTACAAATTTGTTGAGAAGATTAAATAACTTAATAATAATAATGTTTATTGAACCCTTATTCACAGAACTGTGCCAACTGCTTTGCATGCTTCAACTGAATAGGCTTGCAAAAGCCTAGATATGTGTCTGGCATCTAGTTGGTGAAGGAAAGTAGTTTCTTCTCCTTTCTTCCCTGCTCATTCATGTGTTTGGTACCATGGAGAGAATAAATATGTGACATACCCCTGTTTTTAAGAATTACTGTAGGTAGAAGGGAGCTAGTTCGAGAGTCCATTTACTTTACAAGAGATCACAGTATTATTAGGAAACATACAAGTAACTATGATATAACAGACTAAGCTGATTTGAGGATGATTGGGAAATAAGATTGGGAAGTAGAGGACTCAAACTTGGAAGGTGCTGAAAACTGGCCAGAGTAGGTAGGACCTGATATATTATAAAGTAGGGGGCCACTGGAAGTTTTTCACTCACAAAGTGACATGGAAAAAGTACTAAGGAAGATTAGTCAGAGTGAAAAGAAAGACTAAAGTTATATAAATTGATTAGGAAGCTATTTCAATATAATCCGGATAGAAAGTGATAAGGTCTGGATTATGTTTCACTGAAGTCCTATTAATTGAGGTCTCAAAAAGCAGAAAGCCTCAGTTAAGATGAATTTGTATTTTAATGTAAGGACTTACTGGTGTTCATGTAGCTAAGAGAATTCAGATTACTTGATTTCTGGTACATAGGAATAGATGAATTTATTCAGTCCCATTGAATTTTTTCTTAATTTTAGAAAATAGTCCTAATATAAAAATATTTACCCATTTAGCCTTTGTAAAAATTACTAGTTCAATTATTAAAACAGGAGTTCTTTTTTCTCTATAGTTGAGGTCAAATGGGGAATAATTTTAGTATATTTAGAGATTAAGTAGTTTCTGTATTTACTAACTTGGAAAATCCAGTGGTAACTTAGAGTATTTTTGTACTTTTTTTTTTAAGTAATTTTTTTTTCCCCTGAGCTTATTTAGTGTATCTGGCTGTAAATATTTTTTTTCTTTTCTTTCTTTCTTTTTTTTTTTTTTTTCCTTTATCAGAGGAGAAAGTAAGCCCATATATTGCAGATGACTTTTTTTTCTGGTTAGTGGGAAAGTGGAATTGTGGAGAGAAGATACCTAGAAAAAAGCTATCTGTGTCAGATAACAACAGAGTGGTTTAAAAGAACAAGCCCTAGCAAATCATAGACTGAAACAACAGAAAAGGAACAAGAAAGAGATAATGACATGCCACAGAACAGAAGAGACAAAGACCAAGGCTGGGCAACTCATTACAAGTTCAGACATAAAACCTCGAATGAATACAAGGTCAAAAACAGAATTGTCACTTAGGACCTCAATTTCAGGAAACAAATCATATGTGGCCTACATGTTGCCATGAAAGGTTATTTCTTGCCCTCTAATCAGATTTTTTATTGTATTTTTGATTGATTGTCTTGGATGTACAAAACAACAGTAGGAAACCAGGCAAAATTACTGGCCACATATTTAAATATGAGTCTGACTCTAGCATTTTGGAAATGCTAACTGGAAACACTAGTAACCAGAAAATAAAGATTTGTGAAAACATCAGAGTCTCTCTTGCCACGTGCCACTGTAACCAGAATTTTAAAAATTATGCAGTATATAAAAAAAAATCACACATTGATAGAAAAACAGACACATGCTTTTTTTTTCTTCCTTATGTTTTTTATAAGGAAATGTTAAATTATATCCAGCTCTTTTGATACCCAGATTTTTAGAGTGAACCCTTCAAATTGCCAAGACGGATGTTAAGGCTAGTAATAATTTCCATAACATTTTATTTTGGAACTGTCTTTTGTAATTCATTAATCCAAAATTTAGGTGGTTTTGCATGACATTCATATTTTAAGCATTTTTTGAATATAATATCTCATCGACCAACTACAGTCTAATTCATTGTGTCAATATTTATTATGAGCCCTTTGCATTGACATACTAGATAGATATTGCCATGCCTTTTGGAGTTTACAGGGAGGAGAGGTGTTTGACCAGGCCATAAAAGACATTAGCTGGGTATAGATGTTATGGGTGGTCGGGGACAAAACCCAAATGGTATATGCAAATTGTCAGACAAGAGAGTCTGGGTGGATTTAATGGTATGTGTAAGAAGAGAAAGCACAGGCTTTCCTAGAAGTATAAACCTCATTTGGAAAGAAGTTTGCAGGAGAAGAGAGAAATGGGTAAAGATGGAGCTGGGTAAGTAAGAATTGCTCTTCTTTGAGTTGGTAGAAAGAGGGTAAACAAACCTTACCAATATAGATACTTAAGGATGTTTGACAGGAGGGGCCAGAAAAAGCCAGAGTGAATCTCTTTCTTGTTTTTCACTAATTACCTGATTTCCTTTAGGCAGGTGTTGGTTTCTGTTAATCCTTGGGATCAGGACACACAGCTTCTGCTCTGCTTTAGTACTTACTTCCATAGTAGATTTCCTTTCCTAGCAAATTAAGAAGCCTCATGCCAAGGCTCAATTTCCAATAGGAAATTTATTGTTCTCTAAGGAAAACACTTGGGGAAGAGAAGCATTATATTAAAAAGAATGGATATACTCTCTCATTTTGAAATATACTTATGAGCCTCACGAGGCAAAGCAGAAATTCCCCAGAAGAGAACTACAGAATCGAGGAAGAATGAAGACTGGGCTCTTTCTCTCGGCAGGTAACCTCATTAACGTGCTATCTGTGGAATAGAGTGAAGGTTGACATTTTGTTTTAAATACTTTCTTTCCAAGGGGTTTCGTTTCATTATATGGTTCATTTAGGGCTTCCCATCTTGACTCGGGGAGATCCTTAAGGACACTGTATCTTCTAGTCAGTCAGTTTTTTATCTCTATATAAATACAGCTGCATCTGATGGGCTCTAGTGTTGAAAACATTTTCAGTCCTAGGACAGTGATTTGAGTTTGGCATGTACTTCATGGCAGATGGAATTTGATAACTAGGAAGATAATAGTATTGTTCTGAAATCAACAGGAACAAACTTGGTTTATAAGTCTGGTTTTAGCTACTTACCTATAAATTTGAAAAGACAAAATATACAGTATAGAGTTGAATGCGTCGAAAGACCTCAATTTGATTTCTGGTTGTGTTGGTCATTAGCCACATGATCTTGGGAAAAGTTTATCTGAGTTTCAGATTTCTTAATTCTAAAGTAGTAATAATTTTAAAAATTGCTTATTACAGCACTTACTATGCACTTGCTTCTCTTTTAAGTGCTTTATAAATATTAACTCATTGGATTGTATAACAAAGCTGTGAGAGATTGTTAACTGCTCTGATGTTGAAAATACCACCTTAGAGGGTTTGAGGATAGAGTAAGAAATACGTGTTTCTACTCATCCTTCATTTATTGCTTAATCAAAAGTGTGCAGCTAGTTGATATGTGAGGGTTTGCCAGGAGCATGAGCTATTGCTTCCTGAGATAGTCTGCTGATTGGTATCCTGGTCTGCTTCTTTCTCCTCATGAGGTAAGAAATAAATTTCTGGCATAGACCCTGACCTGAGAATCTAGTTTAGTTCTTTAATGAACAGATTTTAAGGTAGGTAGGAAATGGCTTCACTTATACACAGGGTTCTGCAGAGAGAAATTAGTGTCATTCTGGATGGTATCATGGTAACACATGGATGTGTTAGATATGAGTCATTGCCTGAATATGTGGCCAACATTCTCCCTTGATTTGGCAATTCTTCTCTTTGGGTAATTGACTAAAGTAGAATGCATAATGAAAAAAATATGTAATTTAAGATAGCTCACATACAGATAAAGTGGCAATTCCTTGAAATGGCTATGAAAATCCAAAGTGAGGGGGGTCTTTAGGTTTAGCACTCAATTAGTCAGAATAGGCTCACCCCTGAGAAAAACAGCAACAAAAATTTCAGTGACATAACACAATAATAACTTCTCACTCCCATAGTGGTCTGGCTTGGGCCTCTCGGGCAGCTCTTTTCCAACAGTGACTCAGAGGCTCTGGTTCCTTCCATCTGTAGCTCTCTGCTCTGCTAGGTCCTCAGAGGAAAGGGAATAAAGGGTTGTATTTGCGAGCATTTTATAGGGCAAACCTACCTGAGGCTTACATCATTCAGCTTGTATTTCACTCACCAGAACCCAGTCACATGTCTTTTAAGGGAGCCTGGGAGATGTAACCAAGCTGTGCCAAGGAAGAAGAGAGAAATGGTTTTGGTGGGGGACACTTAATCTTCCCTGGGAAACTGAGCTAAATAAGCAGGGAACCAAGGTTTGCTCAACTTTTCTGATAGAAGTCATTTTTGTCCCTAATGACTTATCAGATGCTTCCCTCTGAGACATTAGAAATCACCTCTGATACCATATAACTTGTAGTGTTCCCTGCTGTAGAAGGAATATATATTCTCCATGGAAATTGAGCTTGGCTGTGCTATTTGCTTTGGCTAATGAATTGTAAATTATACTACCTCCTGGTAGAAGCTTAAAGAACCATTGTGTGTTCAACTCTTCTTTTTCTGTACCTTAGGGACAACTATGTCTCAGACATGTCCTGTCCTTCAGTCTGTGTTCTGGAATGGGAAGACCTGAAGAGCAGAGCCAAACTCAGCCACTGAGTTGCAGCGGCTATGGCCATCCCACAGCCTCTGTTGTGTAGCAGGAGCAAGAGATAAGTGTTTGTTATTAAACGCCATTGAGATTTAGAAGTTGTTATATCATCAAAGCTGACTAAAAAGTTTTCATCAGGCATATGTGTAATTCCATTATAGGGAAGATCATAAAGTTGGTGCAGAGTTGATGAGTGGGATCCAAAAACCAAAGCTCTTTACTTCTTAGAGCTGACTCTTAAAATTGACAGTAATTTGTACTGTATGGTTTGAGGTATGCACAAGGCCTTCTACTTAGTTTGCATATAATCAAGTAGTCCCATGGCTTTCCTTCTGTTTTCTTATGTCTAACTAAAATGAAATTTCTAGCCATAAGATCACTAAGGAGTTAAAAATGAGCATGTTGCTTTTATGTCCAAATAGTCACTCAAAATAAGTATATATTATTGGGGAGAGTGAGAAGTTTTTGAGAGGGGAATGAGTAGAGACAGTTTTCCGTTAGTTAATAGCATATACTAAAAATTGATGGAAGATTTGATATGTTGTGATACTGAAGACAAAGTTTTGAGCAAGTGGAACACAACATAGTCCTGTTTTAATAGAAGATGAAGAAGGTACTAGTAACTCTAGATAGAGCTGTGAGGACTGCTGGGCAGGGAATAACACAGGGATAGTAGGTGAAGGGTGGTCAGTCAAAAGACTCTCTGGGTGTCAAAGGAGGACTTTATCCATAGCAATCCCGTATTTGACTATTGCTGAAAGACCTTAAAATTAGTTTGAATGTATACAGTGGCAAAACTTGTATGAAAGTTCAATAGATTCATTGGCTATTGGTTATAGAAACGAAATCATTCGTAAAGATATACACGAGATTCATCACTGTTACTAAATTTACTTAAAATTGTAGGCTACATGCTAGAATAAAAATTGATGGCACATTTGCTTATTAAAATGGATAGTGTAGTTACAAGTTTGTAACTTAGATCGGACGTGAGGTTTAGTTGAGGAGTAGGTCCTCTTAAAGACAATACTTTGGTTTTGGATGGGATACAGTTTTGATGTTGTATTGGCATTGAGTTGGACTCTGTGGTGTAAGAAGTAGGATTCTTTTAGTGGTTGCAAATAACAGAAATTCAACTTGAACTGACTTAAACAATAAAGGAAGTTTGTTGGTCCTATTGCTGTAATCCCTGGAGCCAGGTCAGGTTTCAGACATGGTTTAATATAAGTCTTTGGCTCAGGTTTTTCTGCGATTGTCTCAGCTCTGGTCTTTTATCATGTGTCTGCTTTAATCTCAGACTGATCTCTCTCATGCTTACAGTCTGACTGCCAGCAATAATCAGGGTTACATGCTTTTTCATGCACATTCAGGAGGAGCAAGCTGATTGTTCTTTATACTTAGCAACAAAATTCTTGAATTTTGCTGCAATTGTTCCTGAACTTGCCTTTGTGCCCAGAGGAAACACTTTTTTTTTTCAATTGGCTTTTGCTCATTTCTGAAAAGCATACACTGTGATAAAATAAATTAAATTGTATTTCTTGACTTCTGTTATCCGAACTACATGGCTGCTACACCGTGGGGAAAGGATAGTTCCTTAAACAAACAAACAAACGCACAAATTAACTTATGGGGGACCTTGGGTGGCTCAGTTGGTTGGGCATCTGACTCTTGATTTTATCTCAGGTCACGTTCTCAGGTCATGGTGTTGTGAGATTAGCCTTGTGTTGGTCTCTGTGCTCAGTGGGGAGCAGACTTAACATTGTTCCTGTCCCACTCCCTATAACCCTCTCTACTCCCTCCCCTTTCTCTAAAATGAATAAATCTTAAAAAAAAAAAAATCACCCTTAGGTAATTACCCTTAGGTAGAGGCCAGGGAGAGATGGGAGATAGGTCCTGGGCAAACAACAGATGAATGTCCTATATGATGACGTGGGCTCTGTTACTGACTAAAACGTTCAGGCTGATTGAGGGAAGTAGAACAACTCAAGGCCTTTGTGTCAAATGGATGTGCCTTCTGGCCTCATTCATGTCACAAACTAGTATGTGAACTTAGATAAGTTTTATGATTCCTATTGAACCTCAGTTTTTCTGTTTATAAAAAATAACCCGTGTTTCCTTGACTCCTGGACTGTGGTGCTTTTTGGATTCACCACTGACGAGTGGATAGTATACAAAAATCGGCACTGTATCAAGTGTACTTAACAATTGTAAGATGCATCTCAATTTCAGAAAATGCAAAACATCTTTTAACAAAGATGAATCTGAGATCTGGGGATGTACTAATGGTAATGCTTGACATTGAGATTTGTTCTAGAAATTAGAGAATAAGGCGTAAGATAGGTAAGGAAATATTTCATCATTTTCTTACTTGAGCTTATTTTGGTGGAACTTTATCTTGGTTTTAATCTTAAATTTTTCTCAACCTAGACATAAGTCTTTGGGTAAACACTTCTGTTTTTACTAAAATGAGCAACACAGAGTAGATAATCTCTAGAGCCCCAATTTTTTATAGCTGTGAATGCTGGCACTGACCCACATTCTTGGAACTAATGTGAAATTTAAGCAGCCTCTGAGCTTTTGGGGGCAAATGGCTGAGTGATGGGTGAGTGGCCTTTTCCTTCTAAATTATGCTCAATGTTGGCCCACAGACCTGTGAAAGCCAAGTCACCTCTGTTAGATTTGCTGTGTTGCTGGCATCCAGCAGCTCACCTTTTAACAAACCAATGTGGAAAACTTCCAGTGCATCTGCTGCTCTAATTTATACATTAGAGGATAGGGCTGACCGGAAAGGCCATGGAAATGACTAAATTTATTCCCATTTGTCCAATTACAGTGTCTTTTTCAGAAAACTAGGTTTGTTGTTGAAGATTTTGAGTATTCACTCTCTTTGCTGGAAGAGGCATATGTTGGCCATAAAACTAGCAACATGAAAATAGTTAATACTTGGAAGATACCCGTCAATTATTGCCTAGACAGTTTTTCTAGAGAAATGGAAATTGAAGAAGCTGTGTATCAGAGACTGTTCTAAAGAGTCTGCTGTTCTGTTCATCACCAAGCATAAAGTGGGTAGAGGAAAAACTTGTTTACTTACCCTCATCCTTTTCCTCATTCCATTCTGCTTGAGATCAATGATGGTCTTCCTGCTAAAAATGAGATCATTCACGCTCTTCATTTTCTTCCTTCTTTCCTCTGTTTACTGAGCCCTGTTCTCCAACTACACTTGTAGGAAGTTAGATGTTTTGGGAAATGGAATTAATACTTTCAGGCCCACAATCTCTGAGTAAGTGTAAATAAGCAGCATTTTATCAAGGATTTTATATGATACAACTTCGTGAGTGATCCACATTGCTTCTGGAGAGTTAATTGTTCTGGAAAGAAGGAGGGGAAGAAAATCTTTGCTCAGAATGAATATATCAGGCCCCTGCTCTACATTTTCACGTACATTAATACATTTTATAAGAATACCACAAGATGTGTGGAATTGTCCCTGATTCTCTCTGAAGAAATGTAGTTTCAGATGGGATAATTAAATTCATGGCCAGTAAGTCAAAACCCATAATTATAAATAAACATATTTGGCTACAAAGCTGATTATCTTTCTTGTTAATGCACTGTGATAATCTGGATTTTCATTTTATAGAATTCTTTGTTGATCATTAAAGCAACACTTAGTGAATATTTACTCTGTGTCAAGCATAATGCCATTATTGCTTTTACATGCATTATTTTATTTACTTTTTGTCACAAACCCTTCAAATTACAAGGCAAGGATTGTGTTTTCTATTTACCAGTGTCTCGCATTATAGCCAGAGGGGTTTTTTATTTTTTGTTGTTGTTTTTTAACCTAAATGAAAATCAGATCATATCACTGTCCTGAAAAAAACGTTTCTGTGCTTCCTCTTCCTACAGGGTGTTGTGTGGCCTGGCCCTGGTGTCTCCAACTCCATCTGGCCTCTCTTTTCCACTTTTGTCTGCACTGTAGCTATCCTTGTCTTAATCGGGGCTGCCTCTGCCAAGAATGTTCTTCTCCCCCTACTTGATTCACCATTTTACCAGGTTAACTCTTACTCATTCTTTAATTCTCATAACATTGGTTATAGTAATCTTCTAGATCCAACATGGGATTACATCATCTATCATTTGCTTTCATAACATTATTCACATTATATAACTGTGTATGGGTGTGTGTGTGTGTGTGTGTGTGTGTGTATATATATATATATATATATATATATATATAGATTTTATTTATCTGGCAGAGAGAGATCACAAGTAGACAGAGCGGCAGACAGAGAGAGAGAGAGGAGGAAGCAGGCTCCCTAGGAAGCAGAGATCCCAATGTGGGTCTCGATCCCAGGACGCTGGGACCATGACCTGAGCCGAAGGCAGAGGCTTTAACCCACTGAGCCACCCAGGTGCCCTATAACTGTATATTTTTGTAATTTTTTTTAATATTATAAGATCTGTGAAGACCAGGTGGTGTATTTGTTTTTATCCTCATTCCTCGTGCCAAGTGTATTTTCTGTCCCTAGTAGACATGTTTGTTGAATGAATGAGTAGGACAGAAAATAATTTTTGTATGACTCCAAAGTTCCATCAGTAAGCTATATTGAAGAGAAGACATCTATACAAAAGGATAATGTATAAAGTATTAAATATATATATTTTTATTTTTTCTATGTTCAAGGATTTTACTCCATTTGAGCAACATGGGTTAAAGCCATGTCTCAATTGAGGGAGGGGGCGGTTCTTTGGAGAAACTATAGAACCTGATGTTACGATGTTGGCTGTTCACTTCTAAAGCCTACAACCATGTGTAAGAAAGGGAATAAATGGGAAGAAGAATATATTGGAAGCACGAGATTAGAGAAGGGCCTCTAAAATAATGGTAAAGCGAGGAAAGTTTGGCCATTAGATAAAACAAATAGATGTTAGTAGGTTGCTTTACATTCACCCCTAACCCCTGGGAGAAGATGGTTGACCTTTTCAAATCATGAGGATTGAGAAAAGGATTGAGAAAAGCTTACATTGTGCCATGGTTACCTAGGAAACTGTGTGGCAGGAAAAGACTTGTACCACTGTAGTTGGAGAGAGCAGGGTAGAGGTGACTGCATGGTGTGGGTAGGCAGATGTGCCCAAATGCAGTGTTAGAACACCCTACTGGAGGACAGAGAACACTTAAATATCTTTTCATGTGCCCAGGGAGGCATAGCTGTGATGCTGAGAGCTGGTGGAAGAAGGCTCACAGCCATGGCACAGGGCTGCAGGCATAAATAGAAACCCGGGCTATATACGGCTAAACCGTATAAGCTGGAGCCCAGGGGGTGGACAGACCAGTCTCTGTGGGTTCTTGTATGGGAGAGTACAGACACCGGAATGATAGATGTGGAAATGAGTACAACCATGACAGTGTGATTGAGCATACCATGATGGAGTGATCACACATCTTACTGATGCCAGGACAGAATACAAGTGGATATACCCCCACTGACTCCACACCACCCCCAGGGAGGGCAGGAGAAGGAAGATCTCAAGCTTTGTTGAGTTTAAACCTCAGGTAATAAAACAGCCAGATTTATCTGGATGTGACCAGAGAAAGTTTCCTTCTCTCAGGGGGGCGGGGGAATGAAGACTGAGGAAGAATTTAAGTTCAGTTATAGGGGGGGGGGAAAAAAAAAAAAAAAATATATATATATATATATATATATATATATATATATATATATATATATATATAATTTTGCACACCCAAGTTTATAGTTTGAGAGAAATTGTACCTGCTGAAATGCAATTGTATTTTTCTTTTTCAGGTATATTTTACAATAATCAAATGGCTGTGCATTTTTGGTTGTGTGAAATCAATGTGGCTAAAACCTGCTCAGCCCTTCTCGAAATCCCAAAGGAAATGTACTTTGTCTTTGGTTCCCCGAATCAGTTAATCCTGTGTGGTGATTGTCTTCTTCCATTATACCAGTAAGACAATAGGAACTGCATAATTCATTTGAAGCAAGTTATTCAGCCCCCAAAAGTAAATTGCTCACAGTAAAGGAGAAACACTGCTTTTTATTATTTTTCCATATAACCTGGTATTATTGCATTGAAGATAAACTGCCTCAAATTCCAATTTGCCAAACCAGAATACTCTAATAAAAGCAAGATCTGTCAGGTGGCCAGATTTAGCCTTTTCATTACTTTGAATCACTGGCAAATACGAAAATTTTCTAATATAGTAATATTTTCATTTCACATTCTGTTCTGAACTGTGACTAGGGAAAAGTACAAGACCTCTAGATCCAATTTTGCCATTTGGAATGTCGTCTGTTTTGTTGTTCATCAGTTTTTTTTTTTTAAATGTTTCCTCAAAACACGAATGACCTTTTAAGAGCACAGTCTGAATTTCTGATTATTTTGTTGAATGTTCTTTGAACATATCTCAACCTCTTGAATGAATATATTCTGGGGTTGTTTGGCAAAACAGGCCTATTATTTTTCATGTCAGAGAAGAATTGTTTAATTTTTTTTCATTTAATTATCAATTTTGTATAATAAGCCCATATTATTAAATGAAAACAATTTTGTTCTTTATTTTCCTCTTTCCCATCATGAGCCAACTTCATTTTGCATTTGAGAGTAATTTAGGATTCTCTTGCCTGTTCTAATTTGGAGGGGAGGGGAAGAGGAGTTATATAAAGTGGTTTTAATCAACACTAGAGTGTTTGTTCTCTATTTTAGTACAGAGAGGGTAAGTTTCCACCTCCAACCAGCAATAAAGAAACACTGTAATACACCGTTAATAAATAATAAAAGAGCTTTAAGTTCAAAATCTAATAATTAAATCATTCTAAAACAATGCTGTCTTTGAGCCTGAGTTATTTGCTTTGAGAATCTCTGTTGATCAAGTTAACAGGATAATTTCCAGATACTTACTGTACAGATGAACTGCCAGATTACACATGTTGACTCTTCAAGATTGATCTGGATTTTTGTTTCATGCAAATGACGGAGGAAAACTGGTGCAGTGAATTCAGAATTACTTATACTGTTAAGTTTTGCCTGGTTTTGGCTCCTGATGAAAGAGATCCATAGCCAAGCTCAAATGAGCTCAAGTAGATTTTTTTGTTTTACTTCTAATTTTTTCATTAGTTGGTAGAACGTGTTTATATTCTACTTAAAAGTGTTTGAAGCAATTAAACTAATTCTGACATTTCTCATTTAATGATTGCTACATTGACTAAGATGAATTTTATAAATAATATAAGGTATAAAAGGGAGTGGCATTTTATGTGGGATTATATGGTAATACCAGTTAATCTTGAAAATCCTTTGTATCTCAAATTTGTATCTGTCTAGACATCTTTCCTGCATTACAGTCCCATATGACCATTGCCTCTATGTCCACTTAGAAATATAATAGACAATCAGTCTTAATATTGAATGTTTGAAACCAAGTCGTTAATCTGCCTCTTCCGTCAAATCTTCACCTGAGTCTTTCCAACTTTACTGATGGCTACTCCGTGTTTATTTTCAGATGCTCATATTAGAAAGCTTGAGTCATCCTTGGGTTTTGTCTTTTTCTTATCCTCCATATACTTGGACATATACTTCATGTAATTAGTCAGAGATCTTGATGGCTTAATCTTCATAATGGATCCAAAATCTGACCTCTCTTCATCACCTCTACTGTTACTAGCCTGGTTGCATCATCTCTCAAGGAGTTACTGCAACAGTCTATCTTCCTGATGCTGCTCTTTGATCGCTTCGATCTGTTCTCATCATCTAGTTGCAGTGATCTTTTTAAAACAAGTCTGATCATTTCATTCCTCTGTTCAAGTCTCTAGTGCCTCCCTGATTCACTCAGAGCCACCTTACACACAGACACACACCCCATACAAACACACACAGCTTTACAGTGAAGGTCTAAGACCCTACATGACCTAGGTTATTAGAGGGGGAATCCCGAGAAACATGTGAGACAGAGAGAGAGATGCAGGGGAGAACCAGGTTTTCAGCTAGGACAGGTTGAAAGAAACTGGACACTTGTCCTTCCATGGGCTAGCAAGTAATGTGCATGTGAAGGAGCATGCAAATCAAGGGCTACCACTGAAAGAAGGTGCTGTTTTTCTGCTCAAATTAAAAAGTTTAACTAAATTTGAGTTTAATCATGGAAGAACTCAAGGTTTATGCTTGCATGTTGAATCATATAGTAAGATCATATAGTAAGCCAGAGGATTAAAAATTCTTTAGAGGTGATCCTTTATTTCCTTTTGAGTCCAAACAGGGTATGACATTTCACTGCATAATGGTCTTTTATTCATGTTGCAGAAGATATCTTTAGGGGCTTTATGGAGCCCATTTAATTTCTGTCCCTTTTATCATCTACACAGTCAGCTGGATCACCATACAGGATACGCATCTGCATTATACAGACTCACTCTACAACCTGAGTGTTGTGGAAATGCCACCTTAGTGGAAGATGTAATTAACTTCAAAGGGATATTTTTGTATTAAGACTTGAGGGAAAACATACCAAAAAATTAAAAAATATATATATTCTAGCTCTAAGTAGGCTAAATATATTACATTGACTATTTATGATAGTACATTGGTATTTGGTAAAAAATAATTTTTTCTTTCCATGTTTTGATGCTGCTTTTGTGCACTAAAAAAACTCTTTTTCATTTCCTCATCAGAAACCTGTTTTGTATGGAAACTAATCTATTCATGAATTTTCCATAAAGTATGGCACCAAGTTATTTAAAATTTATTGAGTTCATAAAGTCCACTAGCCACAGGTAATTTTACATTAAAATCAGTTAAATGTTCCAATTAATAATGGTCTAATATACTTTACAAATTGCACATTGGCATTTCATATATACCAGTATATCAAAAATTTATTTAATATCTGTAGTCTCGATGTGCTAAATAACTATATAGGAAAAGTTGTAATATGTTGGTTCATATAACTGTTTAGTTCTGTCTATGAGCAGCTAAGGTGGTTTTAAAATACTGAAATGTATTAATCTCAAATCCTTTACTTAGAAAAAATTTGGTCTTGGCTATTTACAACCAAATTATATATGCAGGCATTCATTAAATATAGACTTTCAATTTTACAGGCTTATTTCAGAGAGGAAAATGCTATTTTTAGAGTACCTTTTCCTACTATGAAAAATAGCCGAAACAGATAAGCAAAGTAATCAGTGAATAATGAAAAGCTGTAGAATGTGTTCTTGGGGTCCTAAAAGCAGAGATTGACAATAAAATAATTAGATCAGGGGCACCTGGGTGGCTCAGTGGATTAAGCCACTGCCTTCGGCTCAGGTCATGATCTCAGGGTCCTGGGATGGAGCCCCACATAGGGCTCTCTGCTCAGCAGGGAGCCTGCTCCCCCCTGACTCTCTGCCTACTTGTGATCTCTCTTTCTGTCAAATAAATAAATAAAATCTTTAAAAAAAATAATTGATCAATGAGAATAAGTGTCCTGGTAAACAAAAATTATTCACAGTAGAATATATACTTTAAGTGTTGGGTAATGATATTAAGATAGTTATGATACAGGCAGGCTTTGTCGTTGTTATCAGATGCTAGATGTAACCTAGGTTAGTTGGGGTTAGAGGTGCAGTATAGGAAACTCCTGGATCACGTAGTGACTAAATGGGAACTTTGATCTTCTTAACATACTACTCTAATCATAAACAATTTCATAAAGAGCCAAATGTTACTATAATCCCCCTCTCTCCCCAATAATAAGTCCCTGTGTTTGGAATTATAGCACATAGAGAGCTAGTGGTGAATTATAGTACTAACTGACCTAGGTAAAATCAGTTTATCTCTAGGGTTCTAATTATGGACCATGAAACACATGCAGAACCCCTCCTCTAGTCTTGTAAAAGCATTGCTAACTAATCATTGCAGTGATGCTCAGTTGTTCAAGATGCCATGTGTCTTACTTTCCAGCCTACTTATTATTAGGTGAGGTTATTTGACTCATGTGGGACGTTAGACTGTAGATGGAAGTGGTGTCTATCACTTAGGTGTCAAATCAGGGAAGAATAGTATCCAAACCATCAGTCCTCTCTCTCCGCACAGGTCCGAGGAGGCTGCATTATCCAGTTCATGTAATTACAGTTTTCTGAGATGTGTCAGTCTGGGTCCTAAGTCATGCAACCTCTTCTACATTGCATTCATATAGTAGGATCTATCCTAATGTAAATACAGTTCACAGTAAGTGCTGGTAAGTGTTAACTAGTAAAGACACATATATTCCCAATTACTTTGCAAACTTATATTACCAGTCCATAAGGAAGAGTTTAGGGAAAAGGATGGAGTCATGAAGAGCCATGTTCTAGGGGAATTGCCCCTTGTCGAGACTGGCCACAACATATACTCTGTGAGGGAAGGTGAAGTAGTAAATTAGGTCATAGGGGTGACCACAGATCCTGCCGCATATAAAGCTTTTGATTCTATCATGTAATGGCTAGGGTGGGGGCGGTCAGTGAGAGCTATGAACATCAGTTAATGGTTCCCTGGTTAGACTACATATACTTGTATTTGTGATAAAGTCAAGGGAACTTAACATCATCCAAACTCTAACTTAAAGTTAACCAGGTGGGGTAGGAACCTAAAAATATTAAGTGCCCATTTATTAGTCACGATCATGGTCCACAAGTACTATTCACCCAACTTTCTACATTACCCCCGACTCCCCAGTACAATAGCTAATGATATCTGTAGGGCACAAGATTGAATGTCCACACAAGCAAAATATTCTTTTAAGAGCAATAATTCTCAACCTGGTCTAGACTTGAGAAGTGCACAGAGGGCTATAAAACACCCAGGATGCTTAAGCCACACCCAAGACTAAGTCAAAATTTCTAGGAGAGGGCCCAGATGACTGCATTTTGTAAAGTTAGGTTAAAAAAAAATCATTCTTTGATCTGTTCACAAAAATTGGTTTATTTCCATGTTAGTAATACTTTCCTACTGGTTTATGGGGTATGTAACACATTGTCATTTCTAATGACTCTTTTCTTGTATGATTTAAGTGCCTTTTTATTAGTGTTATTTAAAAAGAATGTAGGGGCGCCTGGGTGGCTCAGTGGGTTAGAGCCTCTGCCTTCGGCTCAGGTCATGATCCCAGGGTCCTGGCATCCAGCCCCGCGTCGGGCTCTCTGCTCTGCTTTCCTTTCTCTCTGCCTGCCTCTCTGCCTACTTGTGATCTCTGTCTGTCAAATAAATAAATAAAATCTTAAAAAAAAAAAAGAAGAATGTAATACCTCTGGAGAAATCTTAGAAATTCTAGATCTCCTTAATGTTTCGGGGGCTGGATTAGAATTTTCCCAGGTTTTGATCCATTAATTTATTTCCTCAAGGACTTAGCTAGACACGGAAAGTGCCGTGTGGGAGCTGACATTCAGATAAAATCACTACATGTATTTGTTTGAAGGTAATTATTGAAGTAAACACAGTTGACATTATTCTAGTGTACCAGGTGCAGGATATATGTATGTACAAATGTGTGTGTCTGGGGAACAGCAATACATCTTTGGTGTATTAAAAAGTTTGTAAAGAAAAAATACTTGATATTTACATACTGGAAGAAGAATTTTTTAAAGCTTTTGCCTCTTTATGAAGTATTTGCAATGCCTAAGTGAATTCCATCTGTTGCTCTTAGAAACTGACTTCTTCGTGTTTGGAAAGATAAGAGTGAAATAAATTCACATACAGGTACACATATGAGTGTGTATTTATAGCTCTATAACATGTTGGGCTGTGCACATGCTAAGAAACTTTCTACAGTAATCTATTTCATGAGCTCCTGACGTGTGATATGTTCTTATTTGTAAAGACTCCCTAAATGGGGAGCACTTTCAGTGTTTAAATGATGGATTTTGCAGCCAGCCTGGTTGGCTTTGAATCCCAGTCAATACTCTCCATCAACTGTATGATTTGGGGAAATTTACTAAATATCCTTTGTCTTAATTTCTTTATCCATAAAGTTGGTGGTGACTGTGGTGGTATTTATATTTAGCCCTCCTGTGAGGCATAAATGAGAGAATATATTTAAAGTGCTCATAAGAGGGCCTGACACAGTACTAAAAAAATACTTGGTTTTTCTGAAACAATTAAAAATACAGGGTAAGACATCAAGTTCCTAATTTCTGTAAATAACTTTCAGTTAAAAACCATTAACTGAAGAAACCACGCAGAGGAAAAGAGAATGCATACGTTACATCTGTGCCGAGAATGCATTGGCTTTATGCACACTTTGATCCCGAATCTTTATGTAGTTTTATGCCTCATGGTTTTCACACAAATAGAAATCCTAACACATGTTCTGTTAGCTCCCTGAAACACCTACTCTGCCTGCTTGGTCAGTTTCTCCATTGCTTTATCTGCGCAGCTATGGTGATTTCCAGCTGAGAATTTGTGTGGTGGTGTCTGTTGACCCTGGTTGTGTTACCTATTTTTCCTCTTCTGTAGTTACATGTCTACTCATCCCTACTAACTGTGGGAACGTTAGAGGATATATTCATTCACAGAAGTTGTATGGTGTATTCATTCATAGAGGGTGTATTCCTTTCATGGAGGAACCGGTTTCTACATTTTCCGTGGTTTCCGAGTACTGAGGTCTTGAGGGTGTATTCCTGCAGATTGATCTACACAGGTAATTGATGGAAAGAAAAGATGGCCTCTGCCATGTATTGGCTTTCTCTTGACTTTTACTCAGAGTTCCCCACTTTTAAAATCGACATGCCTCTCGTTCTTTTATGGACCTGCTGGTGACTAAGTATGCAGGGAGAGGGTGCCTTTAAATGAGACCTTTAGATACCAAATATAATTCAATGAGATGAACCTCTGGATATCATGGCATTTGAAGAAATACGAGACTAAGAAAAGTAAGGTACCAATGTCTAGTTCTCCTGGTCACCCACTAAAGCTCTTCCAATTTAGGTAAAGACTCTTATGCTGTAAGATTTTATTGAGCTTTTTAGAAAAGTCTGAGTTAATGAACAGAACTTTAAAATTCTGTGTTTTCTGGAATTATTAACAAGTATATCTATAAGGATTTAAACTAACAATAGAAAAATCACCGTGTACCAGTAGGGCCAGAGTCTAAAACAATCCAACTAGGAGATGGGTTTAATTTTTTTTTTCTTCTAATCATAGCCATTTAATGTACCATGAGCTGTAAAAAGTCCTTTACTAATCTGGTCATGTGATATTAAGAATTAGGGTAATGTTGGCAGCTTTAGCAGAATTATAAATAGGCCACATATCTGCTAATGGATATTTTATATCAGCATTGCATTTATAATTTTAGTCAATTAGAGCTCTTTTGTTACTTGCTCACAGAATGTAAAAGGAACATATCAAATATAGAGATTAATTATGGCTAAGTCAAGGTTGTTTCATTCAAACTGAATAAGAATTTCTTCTGATAGAGAAGTAATACAGCAAGTTGAGACAGTCTCTCCATGTGATGCTTTAGAGACAGTCATCCTAGTAAAAAGAAATCATAGTTGTTTTTAGCTGGAAAATTCAGTCATTTAAAACTTTTAAAAAATAAATTTTATTTATTTATTTGACACAGAGAGGTCACAAGTAGGCAGAGAGGCAGGCAGAGAGAAGGGGAAGCAGGCTCCCTGCTGAGCAGAGCGCCTGATGGAGGCCTCGATCCCAGGACCCTGAGATCATGACCTGAGCCAGAAGCAGAGGTTTAACGCACTGAGCCACCCAGGTGCCCTAAAACTTGTTTTAGTACTCTGGTTTATAAAAGGGATGTCAAATGGGGGCATGCGAAAGATGCTAATGTCATGGCATGTAAAAGTTGGTATTTTAACTTAGCTTGTATCCTCTGTATCTTATGATCAATTTCCGTGAACATTCTCCCAAGAAAATTTCTCAGATTACTCATCTTTTCATACAATTATTAACTACATTTTAAACACTCCATAAATCCCAGCGTGGAAAAGGGAGACATCTCTCTCTTACCTGTTTATCAGTTGCATGTGGAGGCCTGAAGAGCTGCAGAATGGTTCAAAATCCCTGCCGTTTGTGTTGCCACCTGTGTTTGCTTATCATTACATTTACATTTAATTACTGTCAGCAAATAGAAAGGGACTGTGAAACAAGTGATATATCTTTGGCACTTCTCCGTGGGTCTCTCACATTTCTTCAGGCCTCGAGAGGTACTGACACCTTTGTTCTAGACTATCTTTTAATATTTGTATAGTCAGCAGCTTTGGGAGATAGACAGCATCTCCCCTGGAGCAAAACATTCTCTTTGCCTATTGTGAAGGGTTCACTAACCTCAGTGTTGCGAATACAACCTACCATGTGTGCAGGTGTCACCCGAGCCCCTTATTACTGCTCTGTTGGAATTTGGGGAAACCATGCAAATGCTGACATTCTGGCTGCTGCTATGGGCAGTGATAAGCTGTCCTTTGACTTTGACCCAGGAATCTTCTATCCTATCAATAGCCATTGGACTATGGCAGGCTAACACCTTAGGGTATAAGTAGGGTAAAATCTCAGACCTTTCACAGTTCCTGACCATTCGAAAGTCCTTTTCTTGGATTTTATTCAGTTGATATTATTTTTGGTTTCTTCTCCATATTCTTTAAGATTTGGGATTAGTCAGGTATTTCCATTGAGCCTAATTTACTCTTCTGCAAAATAAAATAACTATACCAATCTTATGACATACTTGGAGAATTAAATAATATATGTAAGAAAACTCCATATAAAGAGGTATACTTCTTTTAGTACTTTCAGTTATTCATTCTCTAGATCACATTATTTGTTCTTGTACTAGTGCTCACTGACATGTTAAAAATCATATTCTGTCATCAGGAGACTCAAAGGATCCTTATGATGTAAGAATATTGGGACAGGGATTTTGTCTTTTGGTTTCAGTTGAAAAATGGAGATAACATTGACAGGTTTTAGATTGACAGGTTTTAGGTCTCTGGTATCTTAGGAAACAGTCACAATTAATGCATGGCAATCCATGGATATTTTATTTATTTATTTATTTATTTATTTGACAGAGAGAGAGATCACAAGTAGGCAGAGTGGCAGGTGGAGAGAGAGAAAGAGAGAGAGAGGAGGAAGCAGGCTCCCCGCTGAGTGGAGAGCCCAATGCGGGGCTCGATCCCAGGACTCTGGGATCATGACCCAAGCCGAAGGCAGAGGCCCAACCCACTGAGCCACCCAGGTGCCCCTCCATGGGTATTTTTGTTCAACAAACACAATTTCCAAAATGTTTTTATAAATTAGATCATTGAGTTGTAGCTGTTAAAAATTTTCTAAAAACAAAAAAAGGAAAACAAAACATTTCTAAACATTTCTAAACAAAACATTTTTTTAAAAAAAGATTGCTGGGCAACTTACATCTTCTTTTCAACATCTGTACCAAGTAATGTTCAGAATATATGTAAACACTGAAAATGGCTAACTGTCCTGGATGGATATGTATCATAGTCCATAAACTAAAGTCAAATGTAGATGAAAATCCAATTAATTAATATGCCTTTTAGAGTTTACCTAATCCTAGCTCTGCCATGATGGAGCATATTTTCAAAAGTTCAGGGATGGGTTGATAGGAAAAGGGACATTGGGTCCTGAGGATCCTCTAGGACCCTAACTTATGTGACTTAAGCCAGGGAGACATTTCTCATGAATCTGTTAATGCTAGGTTTACTTTCTACAAGTACTTCATAACTATGGACATCCTGATAAGAACATTCACTAGATAAGATTCTTCATTTTGGCTAATCTCATTCCTGTATTTCCTTTAAGGCCCAGTTATCCTCCTGACAAAGATATTAGATCAGATCATCTGCTTTCTTCTTTTCTTCCCCAGGGACTTCTGATAGTAAACACAGTTCATTGATCTTAAACCAGGTACATTAACTCCTCTCTCTCCAGTGAAAAGGAAAACAGAGTCACTTTCTGACAGCTGAAATTAAGACCAATACTGATGTTGTTAAAACTTTGCTAAACATTTTATATGTGTTACAGCATTTCATCATAGAAGTAACTCAGCAAGGTTGGGGTACAGTTGAATGTTCACAAATGAGAAAATTAAAAGTCAAAGGAATTTTTTTTTCCAAGTTTACATAGGTATGAGTGTCACAAAAAATATTTGAATTCAGATTTCTCTTAACAAATAGTCGAAGCACATTCCATGGATGACACTGATTCTTCTCAAACCTCAGACCCAAGTATGTGTTATCTATATATTGGAAATTGATCTTCTCTAGTTTATACCTGGGGGTGGTTGGATTTTCCCAGAGTAGTGAATGGCCTGGCAGAAAACTTTCAACTAGTTTGAGGAGAGTTAAGTGCTAAACCTCTTTGATGCGAGAATATACTGAAAGTGAGTCTACCTTTAAATACTTTAAATTCTTCCACGTACCTTATTTCAGTACCCCTTTACTCTCTTGAGCTAACTAAAATGGCAGCTACTGAAATGTGGAACTTTAAAATCCTTAGAATCAAGAGGATGGAGAAGAGAATGACTTGGGGGTACTTAGAGAATAATAGAATTCCCCTAGTATATTCTGATCAAAATCTAAATTCAGAGAGCAGACAGAAGCTGAATGAGATTCTCTTCAGGCCCAAGTGCCTTCCTTGGGTAGATGTTAAGGGCCCCTTTGTCCTCAAGAATGCCTCTATACTTATGTTCCCCTTTTCTCTTACCAAGCACAAAGGAACCACTTTTATCAGTTTTGTATTATGTGTTGAGCACTTCTAGCTATTTTTGAGATTTCTCATTCTTGTAACATCACAGAAGTCATGGACCAACCCTATTCTCTCTTTACCCTTTTTTGAGGATAGAAAAATGGTTTAGACTGTAAGAAGAAAGCTAATAGGTATGTGTGTCTTTCGTATATTTGTGTGTAGGAGGGAGTGGCAGGTGAAGGATAAATAGCAGTTTATAAATTTTTGAAAATCTGTATTCTGGTTGTTCAGATATTTGAAGATATAATTTGAGTGTTCTCAAAAACATGTACTTCATTCACCAGTGGGTTGAAAGTGGTTATACCTAGTATGCTAGCAATTTTTTATTTTGGCTCTGTTTTTGTAAATCACTTAAACTGAACCTTTTATGACATAAATTGTATTTATAAATACAACATTTATATATTTAAGTAGTTACTTTATAGTGCATTTCCCATATATTATATATAATAACCACAACTGCTTAAGTATTTAAAGTGCATGTTGTTTCTTGTTATACAACAGTTTAACAGTCATTAATACAAAGCAAATAGAGTTAATAGGATAGCAGAAATCTGACATTTTAAAGCAAAAAATTATAGTTTTAGCTTACTGTTTTTTATTGGTTGTCCAAAGGTAAGTCCCTACAAATTATTTGTAGGATGATTCAACTTTTGTATGTGTGCTGCCGAAGCAAGCACATAGGATGATTCAACTTTTGAATATAGTTATCCAAGGTATAAAATAAGCTTCTGAGTTATTCACCCACTTTATTGAAATTCTGGAAAACCACACATGGAAAAATAACATGAATCTTATTGTAGGCAGATAGTTTATTATTGGGAATTGATGAGAAAGAGAGCACTGGTTGCTATGAGTCATAGTTCCTGCCTCATCTTTGATAGGTACATTGATTGGTGGGTGGTTTTGGGTAAATCATTTAATGTCTTGAAGGCTTAATGTTCTTTTTTTTTTTAAAAAGATTTTATTTATTTATTAGCAGACAAAGATCACAAGTAGGCAGAGAGGCAGGCAGAAAAAGAGAGGGGGAAGCAGGCTCCCTGCCAAGCAGAGAGCCTGATGCGGGGCTCGATCTCAGGACCCTGAGATCATGACCTGAGCCGAAGGCAGAGGCTTTAACCACTGAGCCACCTAGGTGCCCCAGGCTTAGTGTTCTTAACTGTGAAATGTGTCCCTTCTTCTAAAATGTTTATTTCATCGGGTCAGGTGGAGGAATAAATGAGAATGCTTGGAATACTGTTTCCCAGCCCCTCCAATGACTGACTCCTTTTCACCCTTCAGATCTCAACCAAGAGGTATCTTCTGCATAAGCCGGGCTCCATCTGTTCTCTGCATCTGTCCCACCTTACCTCCTCAGTCATTGTTGCTCATTTCCTGTCACATCACACTGTTTCTCTGTAGCACTTAAGGGTATCTGAAATGAGATGCTTACATATTTATGTTGTTTGTTTTCTGTCTCGCCCCATAGAATGTACACTTCAGAAGGTTAAGGAATTTTGTTTCTTCTATATAGAAGGAAAAACTGTACCTAATACAATGTCTGGCACATAGTAGGAATTCAATAAGCATATAGAGGCAGAAGATGGGAGTAAAAAAGGTATGAAGTGTAAAGCACATGCAGGTTGTCTACTTTGATTTAAAAAAATTTTTTTAAATTAAATTAATTTATTTGACAGAGATCACAAGTAGGCAGAGAGAGAGGAGGAAGCAGGCTCCCTGGTAAGCAGAGAGCCCGATGCGGGGCTCAATCCCAGGACCCGAGCCGAAGGCAGAGGCCTTAACTCACTGAGTCACCCAGGCGCCCCGTCTACTTTGATTTGATATTAAAAAGTACTAGTGTCTTTAAAAGACCTATGGAAATTACTGACTGGTGAACTGTGGTGCAGATGCAATAAGCCTAGCTATTAAAACAGGAGCCAACTTTGCATTTTGTGAAAGGAAAGGATATAGGAATGATCCTGTTTGGACCAGGCCCTGAGCTTGATATGGAAATCCTCCAGTTACTAATGGGGTTGAACAAGAGCCGATGAAGAGAGAAAGCTGTGGTCAAAAGGACTTCATCTCTTGGATTGTAATGGGACACTTTAAATATCTTAGTTGTATCTGCTGTGACTTAAACCAATTAAAGGTGGTCTTTCATGGAGATCAGCTATTTTGGGAAAGCTCAAGTTTACCTGAGAAAACTTCACTGTTAATAAGTTTATTCAATACAACCACATGGGGAATATCATTTCAATGGCAGAGATAATCCTCAGCCACTTAACCAGCTAAAAATAGGAATGCCTCCATTCCTGGATCAAAATGTGCATACAGAAGGACAGAGGAAAAGAATCTTTTTGCTTTGGTTTGAAAGGCTGGATTGTTGAATGTCTGCCCCAGTGAGGCAGCAGAGCCTTGTGTTAATGTCAGGTCTGGAATCACAGTAACTATGTCCTAGTCACGGGCAGTAATTAACTCAGTGACCTTAATTCTGTGTACTTCAGTATCCTTATCCACAAAATGAAGACAATGATGACAACAGTCTTGTAGGGTTGTTTTGAGAATTAAGTGGGACACACACATGCCTGTGTGTGTGGGTGTATACATAAACTGTATAAATGTGTGTGTACATACACACACCATAGAGAGAGAGTACGAGCAGTATCTGATACGTGGTAGGCACTTTGGAATGGTTAGCTATTATTATGATCTCTATGTCTTATCGTCACCCTGAAAGGAAAATAGAGATCTGACTGCTGCTGTGGTGGCTCTATGGTTCTCCAGTAGGGCTCTTTGAAGTATAATGTTTCTACTTCTCTCAGAGCTCTGGAGGAGTAAGAATTATCATAGGCCTTTGATATGGTAGTGAATAAATCAAGTGAAGGGAGACACAGTTCTGGAATCACAGGGAAAGGGAGCAGGGGTTGCTCAAGGTGCACTGTGAAACTACAGCTTTCCATGGCAATTATTAAATATTACTAGTTTTCTCTGCTGCTGCTTCAGAGGAAAACTAGTGTTTTTGAAATGTATTCTTTTCACTAAAGGCTCATGTTAAAAAAAAATCTTATCTTTTGGGAGCATTAATGTGAACAGAATTTGAGAAAACTGATTTGTCTCTTGGTTCTTAAAGACTTCGGTTTTTATGGGAGATAAGCTTAGTATTTTTTACTTCAAAAAAATTAGCAGTATAATTTTTATATAAGTATTTTGAAATAGCTTAGGTTTGTTAGCCACTAAATCCTAGAGGAGGAAATGTGTATGAATTTATACACACACACTCATACTATATATACACATATACACACATACTATATATATGTGTGTAGTATATATATGTATATACACACATACATGTACGTGTGTGTGTGTGTGTGTGTGTTCTATTCTTTTTAAGTAGTCAAGAGAAAACATAGCTTGGTCTAACATTTGTCTTGATAAAGTCTTAAGATATTTCCCTTGGAAACCTGTTGCATGACTTTCTTTCACAGTATTGCTATTTATTGGCTTAAATCACAAAACATGGTGATTCCTCTGCATCAGCCTGTTCCGTCAGCCATCATCTGTGTACTCTATGGGAAATGTGCAGCTGTGAGAGCAAAAGAAAGTATTCTTATTTAAAAAATAAAATGATAAAGATTTGGGGGGATATTTAAAAAAAAAGAGTTAAAAGCTCTCATAAACTTTAAGTTTCACATGTTCACTAAGTATTGATTAATCCAGCCGTCAGATTCTCTCCTGGAGTGGAGATGCAAGAGTAAATCAGCAAGGTACCTGTCCCTGAGGGAACTTACAGTTTGGGGTTGGGGCAGGGAAGGGAAAAAAACTGGAGAACATAAAAGCACCATAAAATATTTTTGAGTCATTCTCATTATTTCTCAGCATAGTCCTTGTGGGTAGCCAGACTTATCTGAGAGTTGGCCGTATGATCCCTAGCAAATAAACACTATTGGCATCTTGTTTGCTATAGTTGTTGTCAGCAATATCTACGCTCTTTATTTTGCTTTAAAATTCTATATCTGTTGTTTTCACTTGGGGCTTTTTTTCTCTACCATCTTGAGTTATTACTGGGCTTGTGCTTGCAGAATGCATGCCCATATCCTGGTCTAAGATGTTCCAAGCTGTCTGGTGGTGACCTATGCTCAGAAGCTGCATTGGGAGCTCTTCCTGCTCTCAAGCCAGAACTTGGTTATTTCAGTTAAGTTTCTAATAGATTTCCCTTTAGATCAGCTGCAAACCACAAATGTCTTTTCTGAAGTTGATACATGTGGTGGGAACTCTGTTGATATAACACAACTTGTAAGTACGTTTCCTTCCCAAATTATTTGACTTGTTATATTCACTAAGTGCAGATTATTTATCTCTATTTGTCTATTTTTATTCTCTTCAATTAAGTATTTTTTAATGTCCCTGCTATAGAACCTTATTATTCTTGACTCCACTAACTGTTGGAGAATTGTAACCTGTTTTAATATGTAAGACAGCAGTTCTAAACTTTTTTCAAAAATTTAAATTGTTGCCCTTTTTTAAGAGCTTTTATTCACTTCAGAGGGAGAGAGAGAGAGAGAGAGAGAGAGAGAAAGCAACAGTTGGGGGAGAGGGAGAAAGAGAGAAGCAGACTCCTTCCCTCTGAGCATGGAGCCCATTGTGGGGCTCGATCCCAGGACCCAGAGATCATGACCTGAGCTGAAGGCAGCTGCTTAACCATCTGAGCCACCCAGACACTCCAGTTCTTGCCTGTTATTTTTTCAGATAAATTGTTGAACATTTTGTCAATTAAAAAAATATATGTATTGGGATTGCATTAAATTTATAAATCAGTATGAAAATTACTGTAATTTAGCAGTATTTATTCAAGTTACTGGAAGTAATTTATATCCCTGGACAAAGTTTTGTGGTTTCCCTCAAACAGGGCTTCACCTAACCAGGGCTTTGAAGGTACTGGGAACAAACTGGAAAATTAATTGAATTACCAATGCTTTGAACTCAGTGGGTTCACTTTATCATTTCAGCTGACTATTAGTCACAATAATTAAATTAGATTTTGGGAGGTAGTTGCACAGAAAGCATCTTATTTGATCCTCTCATTTATTGTAAAGTAGATACTTTTATAATCCCCACTTTCCCATATTCCCTCTGCCTATGATGCTCCTTTATCTTCATTGATGTATTTTTAAATCCTGTGTATCCTTCAAAGTCAGCTAAAAGGTTACCTCTTCCCCAGAGCATTTTTTTCATCCAGTTTTATTGAAATCTCATTTGATATACAGCATTGTATTTAACATGTACACGATCATAATTTGATGTATGTGTATATTGCAGTATGATCACCGTGATAAGTATAGTTAACTCAGAGCATTTATTTTTTTATAATATATATATTTTTTTTAAAGAATTGAGAAAGAAAGAGAGCAAGCGAGCATGCACACATAGGGAGAGGGAGAAGCCTACTCCCCACTGAGCAGAGAGTATGACTTGGAGCTCCATCCCAGGACTCTGGGATCATGACCTGAGCTGAAGGCAGACTCTTTTTTTTTTTTTTTTTTAAGATTTTATTTATTTATTTGACAGAGAGAGACACAGCAAGAGAGGGAACACAAGCAGAGGGAGTGGGGGAGGGATAAGCAGGCTTCCCGCTGGGCAAGGAGCCGGATGCAGGAATCGATCCCAGGGCCCTGGTATCATGACCTGAGCCTAAGGCAGCCACTTAACAACTGAGCCACCCAGGTGCCCCATGAAGGCAGATATTTAACTGAGCCTCCCAACTCAAAGTAGTACTCTTTTCTCCCAGATGCCTTTATCTATGTCTGTTATAGAGAATGTATAATTTGCATTTTATTATGTCTGTTTGAGTCTCTGGATCACTGTAGCATCCAGCATCAGGCTCAAGTGGCCATTTTGTTAATGGTCGCCCATGTGCCTGGCTGCCCAGCTGCATAGCTTTAAGGCTGGAGAAGCTGCTGGGCAGGCTGGCTCTCTGCATGGCTGACACCCACGTATACATACCACACCACTGAGCTGCTGTGTTTCCTTAGCCATGAAACCCACATTTTAGGCTTAGGATACCTTTTTCATTATCAATTTTATTTCATGTTGTTTGTTACAACTTTATGTTTGAAAAAAAAAAAAAGTGATAGTAATGAGGCCTTCCCTGAGAGAATATTAGAATTGTCATAGGTGCAAAATAATCATTACTTCTGACCTCCCATCCCTCTTTTCTGGTCTTTTTTTTCTTGCTACTATGCTAGGTATTTTATATTTTTATGGGAGTGCTTTGTGAAGTCTGGATCTGTTTATATATAGCTACATTTTTATCACTTTAAGAGGATTAAAAGAGATTTGGGATGCCAATGTGTTTCATTAAAAAGGCAGTAATAAAAAGTTTAGGTACGTCCAACATCTTAAATACACAACAGAGGATGCGTATGCATCTGCTCACAGACATACATACAAACTTAAAAGTCCTATGACTTGCAGATGAGGAGTCAGACTTTGATGGAGTGAATAGATAAGTGTGATACAAAGCTGTTGGGTACAGTGAACATCAGTTTCTTAAGGCGTTTATTCATCAGAATAAAATATTTTGCATACTTGAAGATGAACAGAAGCATAATCATGCATTGAAATATTTATTGTATTAGCGTTCCCAGCTTCCACGAAACTTGTAAAGAAAGGAACATTTCTCATTCATAAGAATATTAGAGGGAAATTCACTGCAGTTTGCATTTCTGAGCATAATGAAATAAAAACAGAGTCTTGACCTCGGGAGGTGTGTGTGTGTGGGTTAATCCATGTTCCTGCTTTATGTCCCAATTTATTTTGTATTTTACTGTAACCTTTGATCAACACCAATTTCTTTCCTCTCCAAACAAAAAAGGGTCAATATAAGCATGCCTGTCAGGGATCTGACAGAACAGGTTTATTGTGCAAGTTAGATTTTGTTGGAGTGTTCTCTCCTTACATTTTGCCTTAGGTGCTGGAGATATTTTTTCTTTCTTGAGATCTATATTTTCCTTTCCTGAAAGAATGCAAACATAAAACACATAGGTTATTCCAAGAACTTTGAGATATGGAATCTGAGCTTAAAAAATATGAGAATATTCTTTGCTGCTAGGAGATCTACAGTGATAATGGAAACAGTATGTGAAAAGACATCTTAGAGCTTAATGGATATCTTTAAAAAATGGAACCTTTGCATATTCCTTCTGTGAAAACTTCTATTTTTTTTCAAATGGAGCTGGGCCTGTGCATTAAAAGTCACATGAAAATTGAAGCATTTTTATACACAGGTCAAGAGAAAATACCACCATTCTTTCCTCTTTATCTTTTTAAAAATTTATCACCTAGATGATTCAGGTTAATTATTTTTCTGACCTTAATCTTCTAGGAAATGACTTTAATTATCTAGTTAACCTTGCATGTGTAACAACATTTAAGTAAAGCAAATGACAAAGAGAATATATTTTTGAAGTGTAAATTTAGTGAACTTGTTTATTGACATCGTGTGAGGAAAAATACAAAGATGAATGATTTCTCAAGTAAATTTGAATTAACTCGGGCCTTTTGCTGAATTTAGACCATAGATCTCCAATGATATGAGAACTGATCGGGTATATCCGGTATATTCTAGTTCAGAACTGTACCCTTACCTCAGGGTTGAGCTTTGAGCTGTAACCTTTTTCAGGCTGCTGTTACAATGCACCACAGAGGGGTGGCTTAAAACAACAGATTAATTGTCTCATAGTTTTGTGAGGCTAGATGTCTGAAATCAATCATAGGAGGACCATGTTCCTTTTGAGACTCTGGGTAGGAACCTCCCTTGGCTCTCCTCCCTAGCTTCCTTCTGGTGGTGGCTGTCAATTTTTGCTCTTCTTTGGTTTACAGCTGGGTCACCCTGGTCTCTGTCATTCTCGACATACCTCATCCTTAGGTATGTCTTCATGTGGCCTTTTCTTTATAAGGGCACTAGCCATAGGGCTAATCCTGATCTAGTAATCTCAATTCTATATGCAACAATCCTGTTTCCGAATAAGATCTTATTCTGATCTACGGGACATCGGAGCTGCTACATAGCTTTTTGGGAGACATAGTTCAATCCATAACAAGTGTCCCTGTTGTATTATTGGGATGTTTGTTTTGCTCACCACTGCTGAATTCAACAATACCTAATGAACATTTCATGTGCCAGTAACACCTGCCTCCTGGTGGCATTGCCACCGCTGATTACTTCTATCGACTTGAAATTCTCTCCACCCTTGGCTGCTTGGGAACGTTCCTGCTAGGTAGAACTGGTAATTGTCTAAGTTACCAGAAATGTTTGGCTGTCAAAATGACTAATTACTTCTTACCACTATAGTTATGTCAAAGATTATCTGATGAAACAGATCTGGGTCACTTTTTACTTCCCCATTTTGGTATTCTGTGATCTTACCTGTATTCTGCAAGGTCTGGCTATTTTTCTTTCTGAGTACACTTTCCTGGGGTCACTTTACTCACCTGTTTGCCTTCAACTACCACTTGAGTATGCTTGTAATTGGCTCACTCATTTGTCCAGGATCTTAAATCTCAGCTGCCTACTGGAAACTCCCCAGGTACTTTTAAGTTAAGTTTCTCATCTCTCAGACTGAACATGTATTTCCCTTAGCGACAGAAATGGAGGTATCGTTCTAGAATCTTCTCTTTACCTTGTCCATATTCAGGTGATCATTTAGTTTCATGATTCAACTTTTTAAACAACTCTTGTCTGAACCTTCCTGACCATCCCAGTCATTGCCCAAGTTCAAGACTTCTTTCTTTACTGGACTGCTGGCTTTTCTGCAAGTCCTTCTATTTGCTGACATATCCACTTTAATCAATCCTCTCTGCATGTTGCCTAGGGTGATTTTTAAAAAGCATTTCTGAGCACCTCTCTTTCTTGCTTAAAATTCATCACCAGCACAGTTTAATGATGCACTTTTAGCTTTTTAATTCTGTTTTGGAACCCGTGTGCAGCTCTGTGGCCGTGTCTCCTGCTTTGCTCCAACCGTGCTGACCTCTGTGCTGTTCCCTGGATACAGGATGCTCTTTCATGTCCATATACACATGCTCTTGAAATTTGCTCTGCTAGGAATAAACTCCCACTGTGTTTTATCCTGCTAACATGAATCCTTTAAAATTCTTTTTAAGTGGCATCTTCTTAAGGCAATCTTCATAACTCAAGAGACCCCTAGACTATTACAATTGAACATTGTTTTGAAGATCTGGATTACTTGAATTTCACTTAATTTTGACTTTTATCAATCAACATAAAGATGTGATTCTCTCCCTGACCATTGCACAATTAATTGGAAAAATTAGTTGCACTCCTGGAGTTCTGTCCCACTATTATTGTCGAATTATTTTGAAACCAAAGCATGTGTGGAAGTGGATTAAAGCAGTCCTAGGATTAAATCAGATTGAAGACACTTCGGCCAGCATTTCCACTCAGTAGCTATTAAAGTTCTTTGGCTTCAAAAATTATTACTTACCCTGAGACAGTTTCATTTCAAATGGAAGAGTAATGTACTGAATGGTAAACATTGGGGTTGATGTAGGCTGTCTCAGAACCAAACTGAAAATCACCTAATCAATCACAAATTTTGGCTGTCATAATGACTGAATTACCTGGGTGAACTATAGTGTGATGAAAAAGAACCTAGTTATATGGACTGTCTGACCTCTGTGTCATCAGTTGTACAATAATCTGATTGATTACTCTGTGACTGCCCTAAACTATCTGGAAAATGATCAATTTTCTGTCATGTTTAATCCTGTCCATATTATAATGCAGGCTATAGCTAAGACTGCATTATATTCAATTCTTCATCACTGGTGAGCAAGGTCACTGTAATTGGTGATACATGAAGCCTTTTCTCATCATGTGAATAGGGGAATTCAGATTTAAACAGTGCCTTAAAAGATGAATCATTTAATTTAATCAGAGTATTTGCAGTTAAGTGGTAGTACTTCTTTCAAGTAGTACTTGAAAAACCTGGTCTTATCATTTCAGCATCTCCCCTGCTGACTTTTCTCATGATTTTGAAAATATCAGATATTTTGCCACCTGCATAAGTGTGACTTTTTCTTCCTTTTATTCCTGTGTTACATTCTAGGGAGTAAGTGTTAATTTAAAAAAAAAACAAAACTGCTGTAGCTAGACAGTGGATGACATAATAAGAATCGTATAGTACATGATTTGCAAGCAGAGTCACAGAATCTCTACATAATCATTGGCCTACTGATAATGAATAATGACTATAAATACTTGTAAGAAAGTCTTAGTCTTTTGGCTTCTGTAAGTATATGCTTGCATACTTGTTTTAACAGTGGGAGCCCACACATTGGACACAAGCTAAGAAAAAGGCTAATATGTAACTGCTTTAATGGTCAGATTACTAGAACTAATTTACTCTTATGGGTTGGGAATGCAATGTTGGGATTCACTGAAATTTAATTCACATAATCTTAAAGCAAGGATTTCTTGCAGAGTTTGTTAAGAGTAGCAATTCCTATAAGATACCTAGGAATAAACCTAACCAAAGAGGCTAAAAATCTATACTCAGAAAACTATAAAGTACTCATGAAAGAAATTGAGGAAGACACAAAGAAATGGAAAAATGTTCCATGCTCCTGGATTGGAAGAACAAATATTGTGAAAATGTCTATGCTACCTAAAGCAATCTACACATTTAATGCAATCCCTATCA